>SZWC01002655.1:28907-44322 GCA_023375785.1 Penium margaritaceum
GGAGGGAGGGAGGGAGGGAGGGAGGGAGCGGATGGGTGGAGGGAGTGTAGGAGGAGGAAGGCAAGAGAGGAGGGAGGAGGGAGGGAGTAGGGATCAGAGAGATGAGGAGATGCAAAAGGCAGCCAAGAGGAGGGAAGGAGGCGAGGAGGACAGGGAGACAGGGAGACGGAGAGGAGGATGGAGAAAAGGGCAGTGATTACTCATCATTGATGAGCACAGGGATGAGGGAGAAAAATAACAGGAGCGTGCAGACTTAGACAAAGTACAGTCGGAAAGCGAGTTGGAAGAGGGCTAGTGATGTCAGCGGCTGACAGTCAGCCAGGTACTAGATGAAGGCTCAGTCTGAGCCTTCATGGCAAACGGGATCGGCGCCACGAGACTTTTTGGAGGTTGGAACGCGCGTCGAGACAGTTTTGAGACTTCGCGCGTCGGAAGGGGTCGACCGGCGGGATTTAGGAATCCCAATACAATCTGGGGCATCGATGACAGGACGGAAAGTGGTGAAGGTTTGCGTCGCGAACGTCAGTTTGCAAGTTTCCCTCCAATGGCGACGGGTCATGGCTGCTACTTCTTGTTTATGTCCCACCTCGCACGTGCCATCCGTAAAAACTGATGAAAATTTCGGGGGTCAGCGCCGCCGGCGCCGGAGAACCGAATCACACAAATTGCAAACCATGTAGAAAGATTGTGTTCTGAACGCTTTCGAACCTGCAGCCGAAGCAGACCAGGTGGATGTCCGGAAGAAATAGCGGAACCTCTTGTGTATCTTGAACACGGTCGAACCACATGGTTTGGAAGTGAGATCGTACGTCAAACGCCTCGTAGGACATAGCGAGGCTTGTCGTGGGCACAAAAAAATATTCAACACTAGCAAACAACACAAAAACATCGGGTTCAACCCGTCGAAGAAAAGCACGGAGATCTCACCTTATCCAAAGGCGTCGGATGGCGTAGCCAGCCAAGTCCTAGCAATGCCAGCAGGGCGTGGATATTCGACTAGGACAGTCTGCACACGAAGTAATATACTGGATGCACTTTCTGTTACAGCAAAGACGCCGGATAATCCGGCGACTTCCAGAACATTCCGAAACATTGTCAAAACTTGGACACGTGTGCCGTTTTGCATGGTTTGCCGAAGAACTGGGCCAGATATAACGTAAACCTACGGTTTGTTATTTCCTCTTTACGGAGCTGAATATATCTGAAATATTTGAAGTTACCCGACAACTGCTCAAGCGATGCCACGCTGTCATACGTTGCAGCAGTCCCATCGCTGTAAGTAGCACTAAATTTCTTTCCTAAACTGCGTTTTACGAAGGCAAAGGTGGGCCCACTCTGTAAGTTACGAGGAAGTTCCTGAATCTATCGAGAGTGCCCAGTCTCGTGGCGCGTTTTAAAGGCGTAGCGCTCAATGTCGAACCGTGGACTTCGGGATTGCAAAACGGGATTCGGCGACTCCAGGATACCGTTTGCCATTCTATAGGCTCAGATTTGGGCCTTCAAGCATCCCGCGTATAGCGTTGAGGATGCTAGAAGTCCGAAGTCCACTTCAGATATAGTATATCTGATATACCAAGTTGTTCCCGAGGCATAGTCTAGCTTGCCGCTCTTTACCCTAATATCAACTGGGTAGGTCATGGCCGGCTGTCGGGCAAAGACAGTTGAAAGTTGCAGCTCTGCTTGTCCCAAGCTGCATGGTGTACCTCTCGATCGGGTACTTTGCAATTGCGCGAGCACCGGAGAACTGCCCAATGCGCACACGCGCGCACGCAAATGCCTAGGCAAACGAGAGTACTCAGTCGCTCAACGTCGAGGCGCGCGAAAGATTACCCAGCTGCCTGCACATCTTCCCCCGCGGAAAGCTCTCCACCAATCAATCGCGATGTGAAAATCGACGTTACCATCTCACGCGTCCCTCCTATTGCGAGAGCGGTTTTCTTGTTTGCCGAGGCTGCCAAGATGTCATCTTGCCGCCAGGGTGGTCGACAACTCTAGGGTTTGAATAAGGTCAAACATCGCAAAGCAGCATCGCTGCAGTCATAATCACCTCCAACCAAGAGCCAGCTTTCTGCGTGACATACCGCACACACCATTGGCAACAGCAGTGCAGGTGCGACAAAGCGAAGTGTGACGAGTAATTGGTCAATCACGAAGCGACGGAAGGAGGAGCACACCTGATGCACTGAAGAGCTGAAGGTACGTTTTGAAGACGCCCCTGCAAGCCATGGCGGTAAACGCGTTTCGGATGACGACTTCGCCATCGCGGATTTGCGCCGAGGCCGGTTTTAGGAGGGAGGAGCAGACGATAATACAGGCGAGACCCAGGAGGAGTCTGGTGTAGCAAACGCAGCGTGCTGGTCGCTTTTGTTGTATCGTCATTTTTCGCGGCTGACGACGAGCAGCCCTGGGTAAGATAGCTTTTGCAAGGCACAAGGTTGGAGTTTAAGATAGTCGAACCGCGTCAGTCCTGGTCAGTGATCGGGCACGCAGATGCGTAACTAGTTCTCTTCTGGGTTACGGCTAAATAGTGCGGCCCATTCTTGGCCTGAAGCGCTACGCCATCTCCCTGCAAAATGTTTCAATTCAGCAAACAGCGCGCCCGATAACCCACCACAAAGCAAATATCTACCAGTTGAAATTCGTCAGCTTCGATTCGCACATTGACCGTCAGTTTTCCCGATCTTGCGTCGAAATAGTTTTCCAGAAATAGTTTCCGCGTTCCATTTAGGGTTTGTGGGTTTTATTGAGGTTTGAGCTCGTCCTGGGCCCTGGAGGTTCCCTTTCAACCTCGGAGGTTCCCTTTGAACAGAGGCGGGGTTTAGTTTACGCACGTTTTTCGTATGCGCAAATTGTATTTCGGCAACTTCGAAAACGATCTCGTATCCGGTGACAATGCCGGCGAGTCAACGGTAGATTGCTGCCTTTTCCATGCCGGCTATTGCGTTGCCCTTTTCTGTTTGACCTCTTGGGCGTTTACTCGAGGTATTTTGGTATTCTAAAAGGATTCTCCCTCGAAATCGTCAAAGAAAATTACTTTCGGAAAACCCCCATCGGAAGGTGGGGTTTAGATTGCCGAACTTTTTACCGGATATCCTGCGAACATGTTGCCATTCAACGGTACATGGTCCTTTCTACCAAGCCAGCTTCCCGCAAAAGCGCCCTTCTTATCAGATGGGCCGCCAATCGATTCTCGCAATCGACGGTGCTAGGGCAGTCCAACCGCGTCTCTCGACGCCAAGTCAAACAGGCCATCGACCCAGCAGCCAATATGTTCATGTAGAAACGAGCCCTTGGGATCGTTCGCATGTCAACGTGGTCGGTCAAAGCAAGTAGTCATCGTGGATGAGGGAAAATGTTGGGAACAATTGCTTAAATAATCAGTATTCTCACCTGTATCTCCCCACTTGTCCGGTCACAAAACCTTTCTCAGTCCGGTATCCCCGATCTCCAGGCGCTGCTACTCACTTTTTCACCTACGGTGTACGAATCTTCATACGAGTCTCGACCAAACAGAAACAATCTCTCCTCATGTGTCTAAAGTACGGAAACATTTTCAGAAAAACATAAGCCCGGTCTAGGTCTAGTTAATACACATGTTTGCTTCGTAAAACACTATTGGGCATTAGTTTCATTTTCCTCACAAAGGAAAAAGACAAAAAGAATACAATGCATCATTTTCATTTAATTTCCTCAACATATTGATGGATTAATTTGTTTTCCAGCTTTGAGAAGTTTTTAGTTCAAATAATATTTGCATTAAACTTTTTTCAAATTATTAATCTACGAAAAATTATCCATAAAACAATTTCACTAAAAAATCTATTAAATAAATAATAATCAATTTATGGAAACCAATGAGCCCTATATCATAAAAATAATATAATTTGTACACAAAATCATTAATCCAAGTTGAAGATATTATCATTAGTCTTATTTTAAAAAATTGGAAAATGATCTTGAATTAGTTAATTTTTTATTCCAGAATGTTTTTTCAACATAAAAATATTAAGTATTAAATATTTGACTCATTCAGTTATGAAATGCACATTTGTACACCGTTCGTAACAAAGCGAGTACGTAATACTCGTACATCAGAGCTATCAATTGCAAAATTGTTTCATGACTGGAAAATTATGATAAGCAAGTTTCGAGTCAAATGTCCAATGATATTAAAATTTAAGGCCCGTAACTAATCAAGTGATTGACCCTAAACGTTTTAGTCCACCCTCCTCTACCCCTGGTCGTTTCTCTTTAGGGGTAGTTTGGATGGCACCACACAGCCTTTTGGTGGTCATAAAAACGGTCAAGGAGCCTAAATGGACGATTGGTTAGACAGCCAACCACACGGAAGACATTTTGGAGTGAGGTTTCTCATGGGCTTTGATTGTGGCCACGTTGACTTTGCTAATGCTCGCCCGACGACCAAACTAGGATTTGAGAACAAGTCCGCGAAATGACATGGACGGCTTGACGCACTAAGCAGAAAAAATAAATCCGCTGTTGACCACACAACCATTCTTGGTCAATAGCGCCACGTCATTGTGTGGCCGAAAAAACAGAGTTACGAGTGGCGTGTGGTGACATCCAAACAACCCCTTAGTGTGAGGCTGGTAGCAGTTGGATTTGAGAATTGGTTGGATCTTTCCGATTCGCGCTTGTTAAGTTGGTCTGGATGGTTGAGTAATCAACTTTTACACGTGTGGGACTCCTATCATTTTAACCTAGGTTCTTGAACAGTCCCAACGCGAGAAGGCGAGGCCCGTATTTGGGCGGCAGTCAAGAAGAAGGCCCCTTTGCAACCGGTGGGACTCCAGAGATCCAGTTCAGAAGCTGGTCGGAGATTGCATGTTGGTTCTATCACAACACTGTCAATCGAATACTGTCAAGTGGTCTCAAAAAAATTTCAACATAACCCACAAACTAATACGAGTGAACGAGTTTAACATTCAAACTGTTCTTTGGACCACATCGAAGCCCAAAGAATAGCAATGCGGGCCTGAAGGTAATGGAACCCTACGAGAAAATGTAGCAAGAGACTTAAAGCAAGGGTATTGTTTTGGTTTAAAGCCATAAATCCATTGTTCCAAGTGCAAAAATCCATCGTAAACAAAGTTTATAGCGGAAAAAAAATGGTTCGAGTACCAGGTTATCATAAAAAACAACTATATTTAGCAATATAATGAAGTGACAACGCTTATGAGACAACGGGTCTGAGATCGAATGTCCAGTGGCCGCGTCCTTTTGATCCTATGGGAGTTCTTCTATTGAGAACCTTATGAATGAGACATGTTCTTTCTATCTTGTATGTCACGTAGCTTGCTAGGTGCACAACAAGCATAGTCACTTGAACCAGGTCTATTAATCGACGAGAACGGCCTTCGCCGGTTAAGGGCACGTGTCCACTTTGCGACATTGCCAAATTTGCGAATCCCATCGACGGGAAGCTGAAAGGCCCCCTCATTTCTCAAATCAATCGGCAGGGCTCCATGGTTTGTGACATCGCACGTCAAGGCCTCGTAGTTGAAAATGGAGCAAGACGGGTCGCCTTATGGAGTTGCAGGACTTAATAGGGCCTCGTGGTCAAAGTGCCTTTTCTTTTATTCCAAACTTCTTTCCATGTGTCTGCGACACCTCCATACTTCTCTCGGTGCATCTGTGATATTTCCATGGCACAAACGGAAGCATCTGTAAGAAACTGCCTGGTAGAAATTCTCTCTAGCATTATATCTGCATCATCGCTATAGGAGAGAAGGAGTTTTTTTTCCCATGGATTTTTGGTTGTGTATTGCATAACTACAGAGCAGCCATGCTCCTTGATTGTCCTCTAGCAAGCCTTGCCCAGAAAACCTTGCCCAATGCATGGAACCATCGCCACCTCTCAGTCCAACCATCGTCTGACAGAGGCCTGATGGTTTGACCATGGTCTTTCCTAAGATAGGGGCCTGTTTAGACTCGACCGTGCTGTCGCAAGCTATCCATGCGGATCATCCATCTCTTTAGGGGGTTTTTAATTCATTTTGTACTTGGACGGCCGGAATGAATTACACTTTTCCATGGAGGAAGAAGTCTGATTCCATGCACTAAATAGAACAAGTCGATGAGCATACAACTTTGCTTATCCATGTTGCTTGTCCCAAATGCAAATATGCATCCAACCAAACAAAAAGAACATCAAACCTTCTAATTATATTCTTGGTAAATAAATTACACAGTAAAAAAATTAAGTGTCCGATTGCTCAACTTAGGACCCTCTCACATAGCCCCATAGCAACTCGATGAGGTAGGGAAGAGGTCGCCACTCTCTCCCTAGACCCTCCACCTATTTATTTCTACTCTACATACTCTCGCTCTATGTTCTCATTCATGTGAGAGGGTAATCCCATGCCTCCCTTGCCCGTGGTTCCTGTGTTTTGCCATAGAACATGTGGATTAGTTTGTTATATTCTGAAAGATTTTCGACCTTTTCATACATGGGCTCGGCCATGCGAGCAAAGCATTGCAAAACTGATTTCAGGGATCTCTAATGGAAGCTGAGTTAGAGATGAGCATCATTGATTGATCATTTCATAAAAGTACCATCGAAGGATGTGCTGATTTTGCAACACAATAGATCAAGTGCAGAGTGAGTCTCCTTACATGAGAGTCTGGGGATCTGTGGCCCACTGACTTGTCTAAGAGCATTCGAAGGGAGAGTGTTGGTGAATCTCTAATAGATGGAATGTGATGAGCGACGAAACGCTGAAGAACACAAAGCTGAAGATTGGACGCCACTGGACACTTAGAAGTTAGCATACTATTTGAGTAGACTAGCTGGTAGAGTAGACTATAATATTTAGATTTGTAAATCTTTGTCATTTCTTAATGGTTTGATCTCATTCTTGTTTCAGCTGTTCTTCATGCTCATCCACTTGAGTTCTAGCTAATTGATTCATGCAAATCAGGCTTGTGTGTGTATTAACTAAGTACAATATCCACCTGTGTGATGCATATCAAAATCAGAGACCTCACAAATGAGTTTTAGCTTTTGACTGTAACTTCTCGACCTGATTTCAAGAGGCTTGAAGAATGCACAAAAATATTCAAGAGATGGGGACTCTAACACGTGGTTTGAGAGCAAGGACCACATTCAAGCCAAATCATCAAACAATTTTTCAAAGGGCACATCTATTGCAGGTTGAACAAAATGGCGTCCCTAAATGGGTAACATTTCAAGATCCCTTTATTTGATGGCGATGACTACCACAGGTTTTCTTTCAATAGGAAGCTTGTATTACGCAACAGAGGACTATGGGGGGTTGTGTCATACTCGTCATCACAGGAACTTTAACTTGTAGTAATAATGGAGGAGAAAAATTAATGGCAGCAAAGGTGCGATCAAGCTTTTGCCTTGATTTTCATGCAAGTTATAGAGTATTTAAAAGTCATCACCTACGACAACAATAACCTACTTGATCGAAGAAAAGCATAGAAGGATCCAAAGCTTAGATATGAGAAAGTGAGTAACCTGGAACTGAGTGGACTCCTCGAAGAGTTCCACGGACAAAAATGGTAGAGAGGTACGTAGAAGACCACAATGCCTACATCAAAACCCCAGGTGGACGCATTACAGTAATGGGTGATCCAATCTCCAAGGGAGTAATGATGTTATTGCTCTTCAGTGGTCTCCCCACTAGGTTTGAAAGTATAATTGAAAGACTACTGAACTTTGATGATCGACCGAAGGCCCATGAAGCAGGACTTGGCGCATGAGGAGTAGCACCAGGAGGACAAGCACTAGCACGTGCACCACAACCACAAGCTGCAATAGCTGTTACAACTCCTTAAAAACTGACTCTGGAAAAGACATGTGAAGCCCTCATACATAGAGAAGATTTTTTTAAATAGGTAGGTGGGGAAGAATCTGCTTCCTAGGCTACACTAAAAAAAAGAGGAAACCACAAAAATAATGGAGCCCATGGACACAACAGAATTTATGGTCAAGGGATATTAGCCGACGGACCATATCCTCATGCCGATCAACAACATGAATCCCCGGATCTCTCTCCTTTTCATCTAAACAAGCTAAGACCACATGGATCATTCTCACCTGAGGAGAACCGTTTTGCAAACATTTGGTGCTACAAGTGCGGCAAAAGGCGGCATTCCTTTAGGGTGTGTTCACCACAAAAAATAGGTTTCCCTCAAGTCCAGCGTGTACTTCTGACTTTGGTCACACAAGATTTCAAGGAAGTAGTGTCTCATCTACAAGTCTTGCTGAATCTTGTGATGAGAAATTTGACTCAACTTAGGCAGATAAAGATCTCCTAAAAAAACTCTTGGCAGAAAGAGATCCAAGAACAAAAACCCACAATCATGGAAATACATCAAGTGGACGCTCTCCCTTGACATCTCCAACTGTCAAATTCAAATCAGATGACAACGCTAAGATAGATGATGACCAAGTACACCTTGTTTTGGAGGAAATGACATTTTCCTCCATTGACAATGCCATTCTCATCGTAGCCGGCATTCTCGCACGGATAATTGACTCAGAATACATTCAACATATGGCCTGCCACAAAGATTGGTGCATTGACTACAACGACTTGACAGCACCAAAGGTAGTACGGATCGGTGATGGTAGAGTCATTGGCACAGGTTGAGTGGTCATCGAACTTGAGGGCAGGGCAACTATGAGACCCTTCAAAAACACTCTCTATGTACCTGAACTCGCTGTTAACTTGCTGCTGGTGTCTAGGCTCAATGACAAAGGGCTAAAGGTCATCTTTGACACTGACAAGAAGTGCATAGTATTTACCATGGAGGAAAAATTTACAACTACCGCACACCGTCAAGGACTTCTCACTGTCCTTTAGACTCAAGAACCACCATCACTCGGCAACTCCCTTTGTGATCCCCTTGACATGGATTTTGCAGCAAATTGTACGACTAATCTTATTCAGGAGATCCTACCCAAGGCTACACCATCACTGGAAGCTCTGTGGCACAAATAACTTGGGCATGTTGGATATGCAAATCTCAAGAATATGGTAGCAAAAGAGAAATTCCATGATTTGTCTACAAGCATCGGCACTGATGCTGACCACCTCGGCACTGGTTGCCTTTTACGAAAACAGACATAAGAAAGATTCAACAACTACACCAACATCTCACATCATACAGACCGGTACTGATCCACATGGATCTTTTCTACATTAGAGAGGCCTCCCTCTAAGGAAAGCACTAATTTTTGGTATTATTTGATGACTACACTCACTACGTGTGGGTAAAATGTCTCCGGGCTGAAGGCCTTAATAGTATCATGACATGGATATGCGAGGTTGAAAATCAAAACGACCACTCCATGAAGAAGGTTCAATCTGATAGTGGAGGAGACTTTGTTGACAAAAAAATACAGAATTTCTATGCAGCCAAAGGCATCGTTCATTAGACCACTGTCCCCATGAGGCCACAACAAAACAAAAATGCAACACGCATGAACCAGACTTTGCTTGACAAATCCAAAGCCATGCTCCACAATGCAGGTTTTTCTACAAGCTTTTGGGCTGAAGCAATTTCCACTACAACTTCCGAAGCCGATCGGCTACCTACAAAACGTCTCCAAGCTGGCACCTCCACTTCTTATGAAGCATGGGTGGGCCATCAAACATCAGTGAGTTATATATTAAAAATTGGCTTCACGGCATAATCTTGGCTACCTCCTGGGCAATGCACCAAGCTTTGCTCTCACATCAAGAAACGCTTCCTCCTTGGCTATGAGGAAGGTGGAAATGGATACATGCTTTGGGATAATGACAAAAAAAAAGTCATTTGCAGTCAGAGTGCCTATTTTGATAAACATTTCCAAGATAGCTCCATCGCTCCTGAAGCCCCAGTTCTTCCTCCTCTATTCTCCATGGAGGATTTACCATATCCGCATCTTCGAGGATTTTTTTTGGATGCCACTGTTGATGGACATGAAGGAATGCTCCCAATCATGGTCTCTCTTGAACATGTTACAGCTGCTACTATGCAAGATCCTCTCCCAGCTGCTATATCTCTCCCAATCCACATCTCTCCCTTCTCTTCTGCTGCGCTCGCAACACCTTGCTTCTCAACGACCTACTCTGCCTCCAATTTTGGACATTGCTCAGGTCACCCAGATGGTGGATCCCACCTCT
This sequence comes from Penium margaritaceum, assembly GCA_023375785.1. Classification (NCBI taxonomy): domain Eukaryota; kingdom Viridiplantae; phylum Streptophyta; class Zygnematophyceae; order Desmidiales; family Peniaceae; genus Penium; species Penium margaritaceum. The sequence goes on from SZWC01002655.1 coordinate 39,068, forward strand.
GACAAGGATGCACTCTCTCGCCCAAATGGTGCTCACTTGAACACTGTTTCCCTCAAGGAATTTGACCAATTCAAAAGGCAACATACGTGGAACTTGGTTCCCCATCCCTCCAATGCCCTCATTGTTATGTGTAAGTAGGTTTTTGAGCAAAAGTTGGATGCTTAAAGGGACCCCTGCACGTACAAAGCCCATGTTTTTTCTCGTGGCTACAATCAGATCTTTGGTGTCAACTATAGTGGCACCTTTGCTCCTGTGGCCAAGTATTTGTTGATTCGGGTCATTCTTGCCCTGGTCGTCTTTGAAGCTTGGCACTTTAATCAAATGGAATTCAAGGTTGCCTTTCTCAATGACAACCTTGATGAGATCGCCTACATGGCACAACTCGAGGGATTCATCAAGCAGGGGGGGGGAGGATTTGGTCTTTCTACTTAATAAAACCCTATACAGCATGAAGCAGGCACCCGGGTCACGGAACAAAAAGGTTCACAAAATTTTCTCACATTGAACCTCCAATGCATCCACGCAAACCTCTATGTTTACTTCAAGGATGGTCCAAACACACCGAGAGTCGTATTGTATGTTGACGACCTCATTGTGTTTGGACTCTCCCCCTCTATCATCAAAACATTCAAACAATTGCTTATGCTCACGTTTCAGATGTCAGACATGGGGCTCCTAACCTACTTCCTTGGCATTCAAGTCCATCACGATGCTCTACGACCTGAAGTTGCTCTGTCTCAGAGCTCCTATATTCAATAAATGGTAGAGAAGCTCAATTAGGGGCAGACCTCAGCTATCCCAATACTGCTGGTGGCTCATAAGGGACTTACCGAACGTGCAACTCCAGACATGCTTGCCGATGTAGCCAAAAACAATCTACCCCAACATGGTTGGGTCACTAATGCACACATCAATGGGAACGCGTCCTGATCAGACATACGTCGTTGGCATTCTTAGTCAGGGATGTAAGGCTCCCACCAAAGAAAACGTGATTGTAGCAAAGCGCTACATCCGCCACCCGCTGACTTGTCCAAGAGCATTAGTAGGGAGAGTACACACGGATCTCTCATTGATGGAATGTGATGAGCGACAACAGGCTGAAGACCGGAGGGCTGAAGACTGGATGAAACCGAACACTATGCAATTAGCGTAATACTTGAGTAGACCAGCTGGTAGAGCAGACAACACTCCTTAGATCAGTAGATCTCTGTCATTTTTTAATGTTTTGAGCTCATTCTTTTTTCAACCACTTTTCTGGCTCATCCGCTTGAGTTCCAACTACCTGTGTGAAGAAAATCAGGTTTGGGTGTGTATCAACTGAGTACGACATCTAGGTGTGTGATGGAGATCTAAATCAAAGACCTCACACAGGAGTTTCACCTTTTTAGTGTAACTTCTCAACCAGATTTCAAGAGGCTTGAATCCGCATCAAAATATCTAAGAGATTCGGATTCTAAAAACCTTCTATTTTCACTGTGGTTAAAAACATTTACACTATCGCATGCATAAATTGCCCAATCGCTCAACTCATACCCCTCTCATAGCTCCATTGCAAATCGATCCCGTGTTTTGCGTACCCTGTCTAAAAAATGCTACATATTGGAGGTCGTGGTTGGACATGTGCTCTCACATTGGAGACCCTCGCAACTCACTTTGGTGTGACTGTGCTGTCAGACATTTACAGCGGTTTCCTGACGCGAGACTTTCAGCATTGACCCATGTTATAGAGTTGCACCCTACGATGGACACAAAAACAGTTGGGTGCCCTTGGCAAGTTGTTAGAATGGTGCTACAAACCAAGAGGTGTAAAAACTCGTAGCAACTGCACTTTGTTGCTGAAGTGTTCAACCAAATGTTGCCGGTTGAATAGCCATTGACATATTTATCTTGCCTTTTTGTGGAGTATGACATCATCTAGCTGAGCCACGTCATCAATTGCACAACATCAAACAAGTTCTCGAACTATGATTTTTTTTAAAAAGGTGCAATACTTGAAAACAGATCATTTCACAGTGTCGTTGAATGAAATTGAATTCGTGGTAGTGGGAGCCATCTGGTCAAGAAAAAAACCGAGCACTTTCAATGTGATTTGAGAAAGAAACGTTGATCAGCCCTACAAACTGAGCTCACCACGACTTCTCGCCGTGAGTTTAGTTGGTTCGGTGCAAGAGGGGCCTCAACCAACAGGTCGAGGGAAGTTGTGTGGAAATACTCAGTTTGTTTTTTTTTTTTTTGTTAAACTTAGCCGACCACTAAATGCAACTACAACCAGCCTCACCCTGTAGGTTTCACAATATGTTATGACGTGGGCAATAGTGATAGAAAATGGATGGAAATGTATCGAGGAGGTTGAAGAAAAATTGTCAAGTCCATCCAGCAGGCCTAAAAAGGCTACAACATTAGGGTTGTTTGGCCAACACGGGGTTTTTTTTGCAGTTGATTGACTTGCCGGTCAAGGACCCAATATGATGACCATGGTGCTGGTTTGACCAAGGTGCTTGTTTTTTGTGTTGAATGGCTGACATTATGGTAGCCTAGAAAACTCCGGAGGCTTGCCAATGCTTTCTTTGAACATCCAGAATGTTCCAGTCATGCAGCAAACACGAGTTCCACATGGGTACACTACACTGTAGCTTGGCATCCTGACTGCTAGTAAACACAAAAATCCTTTACTACCATGTACTAAGATATTGGTAGTGCAAGAGGCCCCTTCTCAGACTATGAAGTTATACTCTTGAATTCAGTTTTATACCAGAATTAAAAAAAAATAGGCGTCCCAATTTTATGCTATGATGAAGGGATAGGGAAACCATTCACTAAATTTCCATTAGAAGAAGACTGTTTCTCTCTGAAGCCATTGCAAAAGTAACAACAAATGTGCTCACATCAAGTGAAAAAAAAGATCCCTCAAGAACAAAGGTGCATCCCACTTGGAACATGCAAAAATAAGCTGACGTGAAGTTCACACTGTTGTATTCTTTGGGAAGTTTTCTAAAAACAATGATGGATTGAAATTGGAAAAACTTGCATGAACGATTGGGAAGTAGCTTAAAAAGGGTCGTAGATGTCAGAAAACTCCATCTAAACCCTTCCTTTATTAAAAATGAAATTGTACGTTATGGTATAGCTGTCCAACATGACATGCATAGTGTGATCTAGCATGTCACCTAATGCAAAATACGTATCAATAACTAGTCCCCCAAAACTTTTATTCCCAATGGGAAGGGCTATAAACACAAAAAAAGTGAAGTCAAGATAACCAAGGCCAGGGGACAAGTTTCTCGACAAGTCATCAACAATTTGGCATTTCCTGGACAAGGCATTGATACTGCTTGGGTAATGGAAAAGAAATGTCAAATGTACATGCAAATCCACAATAGTGATAGAACGGTTTTAAGATAATGAAATGAAGATATGATTCACTCTCAAGAATTTGAAGATGATAATTTCAGACCCTATTTGTATGATCTAATAATGGCTATGAATTCATTTGTCACAGCAGAAACAATGCTATTAAAATACCATTGTATAGAATTTCCTTGAAGGCATGATAAGAAGTTCATTACGTACGTCGAAGTCAAGGTTTCCTGAAAGTGAATATATTTACAAATCTTCACAAACCTTTCTTGCATGTTTGACGTCAATGTTAAACCTGAAATTTGACAAGTGTATAACATGACAAAAATTCTGACTATGCGTGTCACATTTTTATAGGCTTCTTTGAATGAACTCGTGGGGAAAATGCTATGAAAAACTGTTACAAGAACTCAGAGAATTTTACATTTACAAAAGGAGAATCTAACAACCTAAATTATTGTACATAACAGATGTTTTGACGCATAGTTGAAGGGGCGTATTGAGATTTACATTCTGAAAGAGTGGTTTCTATTGATCTACATTCAAAACACGGCTTCTTGTAACCTGCCTTTGGATGACATGGTAGATAGGTTTTGGAGAATGGATTATGTGGCAGATAGCTTGCATAAGTGAGAGAAGCGTGGCAGAAAATAAAATTTTGACAAAAAAAAGGATATTTGGGCGCCACAACACGTGCACCACCTCACGTTCATTTTCAGTATTTTTTTGTCAGGCATATATTGTTTTAATTCAATGCCGACTCTCTTTCAGGGAATAATAACCCTTCTACCCAATCCGAGAGGGGGTTGGTGACGCCCTACCTAGTGCTAAAAGAATAAGACTCCCTGGCTGGTAATTTAAAGAATAAAACCATGCTTAATGAGTGGCATGCGCTGCTGAGCGGATCAAGGTGGGGCATGTCAACCCCCCTTGCGATTGTTGCTCCCATGAATAAATCATGATCGGGCGATTATCTTTTTTTTTTACGTGCAACCCCCCCGGTTTGATTTAGGGTTTTCTATGTCTTGCATGGACGGAGCGTGCAATAATACACAAAACACTACAATAAACTAGGAGGTTTGCATCAATCTAGGAGGTTTGAATAAAAAACAGGTCATCACTCGATTGCGATGAAGAAAAAATGCCCATTTTTCAAGATCGAGCATAAAGACATTCTAATTTTTTTTAAGACGTGAACCACGCAATGTTTACACACAAACCTTAGTCATACCCTACCCTGAAACTACATTCAAGGTTTTAGGGTTTCAGTTTTGTGTGGGCTCGTGTTGGGCTCGCTGGTAGCAGGGTCAAGTAAGTTCCTTTTCAACGCATGGGGATTCTCGGACCTCCCAGGAAACCACACACAAAATCCCCCTCAAACACTCACAAATCCTGAAATAAAGGGGGTGTGAATGTTAAAGAAAAGCGACATCAAAATGTTGATGCTGCATCGTATGCAATGTCGACATCCTTTTTTTCTCACTATTCGTGGGTAGGGGGCTTTGATTCTTTGAATACCGGATACGGGAGTCTTATTCTTCCAAAAACCAGGTAAGGTAGTTTTATTCTTTAGAATGCTGGTTTATTCTTCTGAACGTCAGTTTACTTTTCCGAATGCCGGTTATGAACATAATCCTAGAGCGGGGGGTTGACATGAGCACGGGGCAAGTGGGTGATACTAGGACCGCTGGTGCACTTTGGGAAGCATTGGAGGGTATTTCAAAGAGAAAACCAGTGTGGTTTTCTCTTTGACCCCCCCCCCCCTCTGGAGGATGTTTTGTGCCCACTCCCTAGCATGCTAGTTGGATGGTCATTGTACATGAATAGAATTTTAGCGCAGAGGGGGTCAATTGAGCACGGGCAGATGGATGTTACTAGGACCACCGGCATCCTTTCAA
>SZWC01002655.1:72923-75423 GCA_023375785.1 Penium margaritaceum
AGCACACATAATCTCCAGAGAACACCGTGTACTTGCCCGCTCCATCAATGATACAGCTGTAGAGAGAGAGAGAGAGAGAGAGAGAGAGAGAGAGAGAGAGATCATAGAATTGATTGGTATTGATCTTAGCTTCCAAGATCTATCGAAACTACCTCTATTCAAAAGTCAATTTTTTAAAAATTTTGGTCATTTAGTATGGTATCCACATTGCCGCAGTAGATATCACTCTAGTATCTCTCAAGAGGGAGAGCTCAGGTTCTAATCCTTGGTCGGCCTAGCCCATCAGCAGATGTGTGGGTGGCTCTGGAAAACTTGTCTTCCTGCCAGTTCAGTGCTCTGGGTGGCTCTCTGCCACTGGTTGATATGATTGAAGGAGAAGAAAAAAAAATCAGGTTTTCCCTTTACCTTTCCCTGCTCTCATCAGCTCCCGCCAACCGGGGCAGCTAAAAACTTGGTGACCAAGTACAATCCCATACTTATCATAAATGAAACTGATGGCATGAAAACAAAACATGTACCCTTGAAACTGTTCGAAAAGAAAACCATGTCATCTGCACACAGAGTACATGCATCAGGGGGAGTTTTCCGTCTCACACATGCCAGATCTGGGAAGCATGTGTCTCGGGCCAACAAATCTTTGACAAAACTTTTCAAGTCAACTTTTTCTATTTCAATCTCAAAGCGCCTATTGAATTGGCAATGTTAGGGGTAAAAAAATATGATTAATGACCTATTTAATGGGGTGCATAAAACGTTCTTTGGTCCTAGGCAGGAATGGAGTGGAGAGAAGACTACCACACTCATCTTGACATTCATGTACCTTTCTGAACCAGATATAGGGCTTCTCACTTTCCTGCACAGGTAGGCGGAATGTAATAGTTGCTTTCTATCACTGGCTACTTCTAGCCCTCTATTTTCTTGCCGGCACTCCACCATCACAAAGCTTTGAGGCTTCGACAAACGGACCTCGGTAGCCGTCGGATTGCACAACACAATCTGACCAATGCCCATGAATGAACTCAAGGACTCGATGGGATGCAAAAGCACGTCGCGCTGCAGAGTCTTGGAATGCACTGTGAGTGCCTTTGTGCCACAAGTGTGCAAGAATCCCGGCTAACAACAGGGTTAATATATGATATTGCGTTAGGCTGATGTACACACCAATAGCCAAGATTTGAGTGATCCTCTTGTGCACTCAGCAGTTCAAAAAAGAACACATGGGCGGATCAAAAGTCCAGTTCGACTCAAATGTAAGACCAGTAAAGTTCATGCTTTGTACCTGCGGGCCCTCCCATCGCGGTGTTTGCACTTTCCAATGATGAGCGCATTCACGGGCACTCCGTCTGCTAGTGGCCTGTAAAAGGAACAAATTCAAAACATACACGCGAGCACAATAGAGCACAGTGGCACGTGACATACTGTTTACAATAACTCCAGGCATGCTCTAGCACAATATGCATTGAGGCGTGGGTCACCACCACCACCACCTCTGTATAAGACTTAGGGCTCACTCAAGCCTGTGCAGTATGGGCCACGCCTTTAGAAGCACCCAAAGTGCAACCTTTCACTGCAGCACAAAATCGGACATATGCTCAGTCAGCTGTGCCCTGCTACCCACCAAACTAGAGGTTACTGTTCATGAAGATGTGGAAAAGAAAAGAAAAGAAAAAAAACGTGCGACGAATCAATACATGCCGGCACAGTACACAGTAATCCCTACCTTTGAGTTTTTCGTGCATGCATGCATGCACACACGCATGGATGCATGTGTGTGTGGACGCACATGCTTGCATGCATATGGTTTCAACAACTTAGAAGGGGTGTGTAGGGAGGGGGGGGGGGGGGGGGGGGGGGGGTGGGGAGCGGCACTCACGCAGTGAGCACAATGTCGGTGGTTAGGGTGAAGTTCACGGGTACTTTGTACTTGAAGAGCCACACACATGCAACCACGCAATGCAAGCATGCAGTTGGACACTCGATTTGCGAATTCGAGCAATCCAAAACGACGCAGGCAGTTTGGAGAAAACCCACAGGCGACTCCTGTGGGGCCATGACAGTGGAGGGAATAAAGCAAAGGAGATGCAAACAACACAAGAAAGAAAGGAAGAGAGAAAGCAGGCCTGCGAGTAAGTGACCAAGAAAGTGCAGAAGCAAAGGAGTGAGTGGTAGCGAAGGTGGTTGGACATGGGTGAGAAGGAATCAAGAAAGTGGTGAGGAAAAGCTTCGAGCACAAGACATCCATGGGGCGCCAGCAAAGGCGAGAGCTGCAAAACTTGGCTACAGGCATGCCTAGCATATGGCATCAGCGGCTATGGCTCTCAGAACTAGCATGCTGTGCCATGCCAGGCCATGCAAGCACGTTGGCAGAAACAATGATTGCTGCCACTAACCTTGAGGAAGGTTGCACATGCAAAGCAGCCTCATAAAATTCTCCTTGCCTGAAGGAGCTGGGATGAGCGACAAGGGGAGAGGGGGAAGCAGTGGTCGAGTCGAGGGAAGG
>SZWC01002655.1:77923-92806 GCA_023375785.1 Penium margaritaceum
ATCCCAAGCCGGGACTATCCTGACCTGCGCGTGCAACCTTTCCAGCGCGGCCAGCGCACTTGGAGGCATTCTTCGCCTCGCTCTTTTCGGCCGGAGTCACACGGAACGAACTCAACTCACCGCGGAAAGTCGCGGTGAGTTGAATTCGTGGAGCTCATCGACTCATCGAACGTGCTTGATTTTCTTTTGGACCGAGCGACGAGATACCCACCATGTCCAAATTGTCAGCTGTCGTGCGTGCATGTGCTCGAAATGTATCCGGTATCCGCCATATTAACCACGGCATATCCGAGTCCGACATATTGATACTGGATACCATACTACATAAAATAAATCACCGCATACCCACAAAAAAAGCAGCCAAGTAGTGAAAATTACACAAACGTGACCTAGTGGACATCCATCCAGATGTGTACGCGACAGTTTGTTGTACTCGTCAAAAAATCATCCGTTACTTGGAGTACATTCCATGGCAACAACACTGCTAAGCATCGCGATTGGTCAGACCGTCGGCGACTGGCGACCGCTCCAACGTGCGCTTCATCGGCCAGCGCCACGCACATCACGCGGTGTAGCGTCCCCTTGCTATCTACGTGAATCGACGGGAGTTGAACGTGAAAACCCGCCCGGTTCGTAGCTTTCACCTGTTTGTTCGCGATTGTTGGCGCTTGTAGCACGATACAACGAGACCTATCCACGAGTGACATGGACCCTATGTACATTGACCGCCCACTACCGCCGATGGCCGGCTGGGGAGACATCGAACACACGTGACGTGGTCCATGGGGTGTGGACATACCCTTTCCGCCCAAAGCAACATCCGTCGAGTCCGAGGCTTCCTGGCGCCAAGTGAAGGTTCAGTGGGACGCCATGTATGACCATGCACTTCCCAATCCTCACGCCATGTGTTGGATCATGGGTATGCGGGCTCCAACTAGTCGTCCATTGTACGCCAAAAGTGATTGGCAGTCGTGGATGTAGATGCATCCCATGACAATCTCGCGGATGTGATCCCATGGTGTTTTGATTCTAAATTGCATATTTTTAGTCATGACATTCCCATTTATCATTGTAATACACACATTGTGCCATTTCTGGCTCCATTCACTTTACACATGAAGTTTATCAAACAATGTAACACGTTTGGGTATAGTATGTTACAAGTGCCATTATAATCAATGTGGTGCCCATTACTTTCCATGCAAGCATGGCCAACACAAAGAACGAAATAACCCTATAGTGACCATGGCTCCAGAAACCTGGAGAAGTAACACTGTGTGGAAATAGTTTTGGATGAAGTATTTTCTTACACCGGAATGTACTGCCCAAGTATCCCACTAAGGGTACGTTTGGCCTCGGTCGACTCCAGGCGCAGATTCACGAATACACTAAAGTGCAACACGGATTCATACTTGGCACGTAGCGACTGAAGGCATCAACGGGGATCCTGGTCAAAGGCTCCAATCATGTTTAGTTCCACATCAATAGCCTAACCTAGGCGGCTCAGATCTCCATCTCTAGAGTGGGAATCCGTTTGGCCAAGATGGTTCGGTTTGGGCTTTCAGCCGAGGCCAAACGTACCCTAACTAACCAGCTTTGAAAGGTGGGTGGCAGTGAAAAGATCCATGCCATGACCTCACAGGCAGGGCAGAGTTAACCTACATGACATCATGCCATAGGAATGCCGTAAGCACGTGCAAAGCATGGCTTGTCCATAAGTTCCTCAAGTGCATTGTATAATACTTCAGTTGGGTTCAATGACCTCCCCAGTTGATTCTACATCTTCTATGGCGTCTTCCATCACCTGACCTTTGTGGGAAAGGCATATGTACATCTTAATGATGTGTGTTGTCTTCTTGCCAACCCATATCCTTGAAATGAAGTATGTTCCACTGACTCCAAGTACGAAACCAGCCACAAACAAGAGCTCAGACTCTGTTGCGTACTCCACGGCAAACGCCTGGTTGTGTTAATGTAAATATTCATCACAAAGAATGAGCATAATGTACTTCAGGTCCATTTTATGCTCCGGGATGAGTATGTAATATGATTTTCCGGGAAAAATACACTGAGTATGCACTGCTTCAGTTCCATGTCTAAAGTTCTGATAGGCAATTACACTGCCACATAGGGTCACATAGCCAAGGGCCCTCCTACTGACATTGGCCACATGCTATGTGGCCTGCCCTCTCAACTTGGAAACATTGACCTTGTGATTGAAGAGGGGCTGGAAATGATGTCGGGTCCAGTGAAGTTGCACTCCCTTATTTTCCACACCATGGATACAGGACAAAGACAAGTGATAGGCAACACGTTACTGAAGTGAGGACTGGAATACATGGAATAATGGAAGAAGTTAACGTACCATTCAAACCCCGTCGTTGACTTCCTCGTCGTAGTAGTCCTCCGGGACATCATCTCAGCCGCCATGTGGTGTGCCATGTGTGGCAATCTGTCGGTGGGTGAAGTTGAAGGACTCTCGTCTCCACCTCATGTTGTCCTCCTCACTGATCCACTGTTATGGATCAGGGGCCATTGTCTCTGAGTCCTCATCAAGGATGAAGCGTTCAAGATCATAGAATTCCTCTTATCCACTGTTGTATGTTGGAAACTGCTCTAGGTCATACTCGCGGTCGTCGTCGTCGTAGACATTGATTGTCTCCTGTTACGGACCAGCAACGGTAGTGTCAGCATGGATTGTACTACCTATGGGCCCTGCTGCTACTAAGGCTACTACTACTACAGCCTCTGCTACCTCTGCCTCTGCTTGGGTTCCACTTCCAAGCCAACATCCGGCATATGCCTCCGCGCATACTACTACTTCTGCTCTCTCCAACTGCTTCCGCAACGCTGTTTCTGCTGCGACTGCTACTGGAGCCACGGCCGGTTGGTTGGTGCATTTGGGGATGGTGTGGCACCGCAGGCCACACCGTCGGCATATGTTGTTTGCCCTCCGCCGCTAGTCGTGGTCCCACTGCTTACTTTGGGGCCTTCCATGCCCACGACTTGGTCCCGGCTGCGTCCATGTAACCCCCTCTAGCGGGCTCCGCGTGGTTGGGTCCACACCCGGCATCGGGTTATTGTACGTGCGACTGAAGGCCATCTTTGTCAAGCCGACGTCACACAGAGGCTCTAGCCGTTGCCCCCTACCAAGGAGAACTGCGTAGGCGTGCATGCAGGGTTGTCCCAACTCCTTCCATGCCCCGTAGGTACACAACCGTTGGGCGATGTTCGCGCGCTTAACGCGGTTCGATGCCCCACGGACCATAGCCAGTGCTGCCCCTCCTCTGTTGGACATCACGGACGCATTCAACAACCATGCCTCTCGATTTGGGTCCAGGTCACCCATGCATGCTCTTGCCTCCTTCATGCGTTCAGCCATGAGGCGCAGCATCCACACAAACAAGGACACAAAGTAGTAAAACGGGTAAATATTCTGTACTTTGTGGATGTGCGTGTTGAGAGACTCAGAGGTGTTTGAAGTTGTGTGTCCACCACGATCAATAGGGCAGTAGACACGCGTCCACCACGTCCAAGTAAACAACATAGCGCGAATACACCTCATTATCGGGACGTTGTCGTCACCTATGGAAGCACAGATGGTATGTTGTTGGGGGAGGGAAACTCGCATCATCCCTCAGGGTTTAAAATGACGTTGTTATATTAATCCACTAATATCCTTCCTGGATTTGCATGAGTGGTGCACCCAGAAGGGCACACAATGTGTTTATAGAGGTCGTGGCTTAAGTCTGCAGAGCTGATGATGAACTCTTTTCTTTTCCCCTAGGACTAGAGGCTAGATGACTGAAACAAAGAGCGCGTCTTCATTTGAACTCGGTTTTGACCGCAGTAAGAAGCGGCATGGAGCTCAGTCCAAGCACTAAAACATTTTAAGATTTTCTTAATCTTTGTTCTGAAATATTTTCCTGTTCATGGAAAAGGGGAAGATTGACAGTTTTTAAAGCATACCACTGGGAGATGCTTGGAAGATTTCAAGCATCAACAGTGAACAAAAGGGGCACTTGACTTTGTTCATAAATCATCAAGTTGAGGAATTTAAGGTTATCCGTTTTGAATCTTTGAAACGGTGACAACATTTGTGATAGGACCCGAGTGGGTGGTCAAATTGACCATGGGATTTGACGCAAAAATCTAAAAGCTTTAGTTGAGCTCTTCCAAAAACCAGCAGTCCAATTTTTTTCTTCTTTATGCTGTTGGACAAAAAGGAGGAAAACCGACAGTTTTCCATGTTCTGAGCAGAATTCCTTTAGCAATGTCTCAATATGAGAAATTTAGCACCGACAGTGCTTAACTATTATGGATTTATCTCAATGTTTGGAGTACTTGTGAGAAAACCCGGAGGCCTGACCTTTTGAAGCCACAACATGGTTCAAGGTGGATTGTACATGCACTAAACATATTTTTTTTGCGCAAAAGAGCCCCTGTGGCATACACCGGATTGCAAAACCACAGCAATGACGTACATCAAGACGAATTCTCAGTTCCCAAAAAAGTAAGAAAGGCACATTACGTGCTATGACCATTCAAGAACTCACCCACTCGCCGCAAAATGTGAAACATGTGGACTGCACGAGTGTTACTAGTAAGGTTACACTGGCCACATCATGGACATAAGTTCAAATTGCACTACAAGCAACAACACAAGTATTACTTACAGAACTTTTTTTATGTCGAGCACACAAGTGTAAAAGTGTCTGTCACACTTTAATCACAGATGCCAAAAGCATCCAAGATGTTGGTGCCAAATTCACTGCTCATGTACTACAGAGGTATGACCATAACAAATGTTGTTTGCACATCCGTGGGTGTCAATTTCATCGAGAATGCTGGGTTAGTCATTTTTAATAGACTTTGAAAAAAAAGAAAGACTGTGAGTGCTGATCATACGTAACACACACATGTGATGGTGGAAATCCACACATCATGGTTGATTGACAAGTGCCAGTTGCACTTGGAATATGAACAACATGGAAAATGCAATCGTAGCATTCACAAAAGTACCAAACGCACAATTACCATGAGCGTTCAATGTATGGCCGAAGAGTGCGTTGGTGAAATCGTTTACACGAGTGTTTTCATAAACACTGATTGCATGATTGACAAGAGCTACGGGGTTGTTGTTTTCTCATGGTTGCCGAATGTTCTACTGATTTGAGCGCCAAACGCACAATGGCCATGAGTTCTGATTGGACTATCCATGGTAGTGTTGATGGTACAACACATGTTACAAGATGACGATAACAACAATAACATGGGTCAGGGTCACGCCCCGTTGTATCATCCAGCAAGAACTAGCTAACTTGTTGCCCGGTAAGGCTAGGTTACAATAGACCTACAAATAAAAGCATACAATCTAACCGCGGAGTGGTTCTATGGGCAACTACATCAAGCGTGTTATTCCAAGCACCAAAAAAAACGTTTTTTGACGTTTGCAAGGCATCTCGACAAAGTTGAGGATGGTCAAATGGATAGCTGACATGCATGGCTAGAAACATTCATAGACGGCTTTGGTAATTGAATGTATGCCCAAACGAAATAACAGAAACACAACAATCTCGGTCATCACCGACAGTGACAACCATTGGAAGGTAAAAACTTAACCCTGTCGATAGTAGTATGGAAAGGTACTTCTAAAAGAAGTATGAAGCAAATTTTAACGGATAAATCACATGTGTGATGAGGATGATTTCCTCAATTTTGGATCATGCTAAATGTGGAAAAATTCCTTCGTATCCATAGAAGGAACGTGCTACAAAATCCCCGTCAGTTTAGCAGCAATTCCAAATCATGCATGGCTTGCATGACCACAGGAGGTGCTGGAGAGAATCCACTTTCAATGAATCATAAAATACAATTCATGTTGTTGTACTTCAACCAAGTGAAATTGGGTACACGTCATGTACAAAACACGTACACGGCATGTACAAAAACCTTATCCGCTATATGTTGGTGCATCGATCATGACATCAAGTTATGGATAAGTTGGATGGAAAAATGATCACAATGGTTTTGTGGCATTTGAACAATCTGACAATATCAAAAACACCTTTGTCAAATAATGGGGACACCATTTCACCAAATAATTGGTTTGGTGGACACAGGACATGTTCCACGACAGTCGCACATTGCATTGCGCTACAATGTTCAAAGATAAATGCGACCATTTCATGATCAAGCCCGTGTCATGACTATGTCATGAGATGTGAGACAAACCTGATTTGTTAGCATGCCAAATTCAATCCTCAACGATTTCTATTGCGCCGCCTGTACACAATGTGTAGTAGATGCATCAGTACCTTTAGGAGGTTCTGTGCAACATCGGTCCGTGATTGAACGTGTCAAGGAAGAGACGCTTGAATGAATTCTCAATGGCAAAACCATTGACACCCTCTCACTCGGTGAGTGATGGATACAAATCGGGGTACCCGAACGGTACCGACGGCTAAAAGGTACATGAGTGTACCAGAAAACCTTGTTGAAAAGACAACAATACTTGTAAGGGGGTTGTAAATGTACCAGAGAGAGACAAAGAATATTCTATGGATCCTGAACGATTTTAGACAGTGTACTGCATTGATCAAAGATTGCAAGAGTCACTTGTAGCGTATGACGAGATCAACTGAATGTCAAATGTGTGCAAATTTGAAGGTGACACCTTCAGTCTATCATCACTCGATGAGTCAACATGGAATTGACATTGATAGACAAAAGAACGTGAACTAATGTCGCTGACATGGATTCACCCACAGTTCCATGAAAATTCCATTAAAAAACTGAGTGACACTCCATTTCTACTAATAGAGTTCCATAGTTCTATGAAAATTTCATAGTTTTCTACAAACCAACTACTATGTAGTTGGGATCACAAAAGGTCTATGTTTTGTGTCTAAAGCTTATAACCATGGGATCAACCTATTAGCCGATAGCTTTATGCTAACGGTGTTTTAGCATTCACATCTTGGTGGTCAAACCTACCACATACAGAGTCATAATCAACATTGAAACAAAATAACAAACAGTGTATCGTGACCAAATGTTGATGTGAAAGGACTCTTCAAGATGGGCCTTGAGAAATGATTTGTCTCATCAGATTCTTGTGATCGTTTAAGATACGCCTCACTATTGATGGCATCGTGACACGGTATACTAGTCGTGTATGTCATACTTGTAAAAAATCATGCGGATCGATTCTGATCATGCCCAATATATGCTACAGGATCGCCTGTGTTGTATCGATGTGCAAAATAAATACAACATCCGGTTTGTTGGAACAAAACCAATCTTCATGAGATATCATAATGAATACTGTGTACTCGAACCATGCTTACTTACCCGAAAGGTCATGGTGAAGCGACTGAAGACCCTTGGTTTTGGGGATGGTTTATTTGATGTATGTTGCCGAATGCAAATACATGTTTTTGGATGTCGTTGTGGTAGTATCCGGGATTGTGGTGTTTTGTAAGGTGTCTTTGATGAGGGCGCTACCCTCTACTAGTGCCTTGGATAAGGTATATGAAAAATACACTAATGAGTCAAAGTTTCGAATGTACATAATAGAAGACATTGAAGCAACAAAAATTTTTCCAACTTGGCAAACACAATCCATTGATGTGTTCTCAAATGGAACCCTCCGACGTGATTACATATTCCCAGAAATGTTTAGGAACTAAGTTTTGGAGGAAAACCGCATGTGATTTGGAAGTGTTTGATGACAATCACATGGAATTGACACCGGAAAGGTGTTCTTCCAACTAGTACCACAATGATTGTGATTATGGTACACCCGTTTGGTGAATACCATATGATGAACACTTTGTTTGTGGATAGATTCAATGGTCGTTGAGATCGGCAATCTTAGTTAACCTAGTTCAAAAGCTGTGTGCTTTTGACAGGCAAGTGAGCGGTAGCATATGGTATCCACTTCAGACAGAAATGAGGGGATTATGGTTGAGACCAAGATCTTCTAGGTCGGAGCATTGTTGTGCCCAATGATGGACTTTGACAGTAATTGCGCATGCCTAACGACGAATGTGGTCTCCTTCCGAGATGTGTGCAATCTTTGAACGGAAAAATAAGTGTGCTCAGAAATCATGTCTTTGGACTTTCGTGCCTCCCAACCATAAGAAAAAGGTAGCATGCGAGTTGCATGGGCTTAGTGGAGCTTGGTTGAGTTCAGCCAACCAACCCACAGGTGCTGAAAGAGGTCTAGCAGACCTATGCGTGGTCATGAACACATGGTTGGAAACCAAGAGGTCTTATGTCCGGATATTGGATTGCAATTATTTACAATGTTGCTGGGAGGTATCAATTTGGCAACAACCCCTTGGAAGAGATCATGTCCAAACAACATGGGAAGTGTTGTGTGGACCTGGACAATTTTCATGGGGAAGCCCATTTAATTTGCTGCAGGGACGCTCCTTGCAAAGGAGGAGGAGGCGTGACCACAATATCTTACTGAACACGTACCACACGAAATGTGGAAAAATTCATCCTATGTACCCTCTTCCCAACTGGCAAGACATTGTTGAAAATTTACGTCCCATAAGGCATCGACTATGGCATCAATACACACGTATGATGAGTATTTGATGAAGACTGACCAACGCTTGTGAATAACTTACGAGGATTGTAGGCATCTCACCTTGAAAAGACCGAAGGGATCACGCGATCAACGCTGGATGTTGTACGCAAATGACCATAATCACAAAAACCACGTGTGCAGTTGATTGTGCGTGAGCGTGACGCAACCGTGTTGTGGATGACAAGAATTCATACATGTGATCTTGTTTGCCCTTCTTGTTTCATGGTTTATGTTACGAAGTATGTGATGATCAAATCTCTATGAGCAGAGACAAACCGGGGTGGTTTGAATCAAAGGGGGGAAAATGTAGTTTAAAAACCTTTTTTAAGGTTAAAAATGGTAGTGAAATAGTTATCAGGTACTTTGAGTACTCGAGGCTCAAGTTTCAAGGAGCCAAAAGTCCGAGATCAACAGCACGCGAACAACGACACTCTCCAGGCAAACCATGCCACGCTCAAAGTTTTCACAGTGAAATGTGCAACCCAAAAAACCCGACAGCCAATCCGGTGACAGACGCCTTGGGCTTGGCAAACTCTTTGCCTGCACTACAGCCCGTTGGGTCGTAACCTGGCACAATGAGAGGTATTGGCTGAAAATTGTGAATCAATGAAGACATGTACCAGAATGTTTTAGGATTCGCGAGCCTCAACGACCATTTGCTCCAATAGCTCAAAGCGGCGATGGAGGAGCTTCAATTTTCTTGTGCGTGCAAAGCAGTGCTCAACAAGGGAAATCTGCGATTCTCGAGTGAGCCCCACATTTGACAGGTACTTTTTCAGCCGTTTGATCCCGCAAAATCCAAGGGATCGACGCTCAGGATGTGGCTGACGAGTTTGGATGTGTTCGTCACCACTGCAGGGGTCAAGAACAACAAAAAAACTTGACCTTGTGACCTCTCTTTTGCGTGGCACGGTTTGAGTTGGTGGTCCGATCTAAAATCCATCCAATGACAGCAGGAGACCAACAGAGCTGGATCAAGGGCTCACGTGTCTTCTCTCACATTTTTTACCACAAGAATACTACCCCTCAAGCAGATGAATCAGACATGGCACGACTATCTCAACCCACCTGAAATGTGGAGTGACTTTGCATGCACTATTCTCGCTCACTTGAAGAAGCTGACCAAGAAATCTGGTGCATAATACAGACTCCAACGTCTTCGTCAGGAGTCCAGCTTGGTAGAGTACACTCGGCTTTTCTGCAAAATCCTCACCGGCAGTGACCTCATCCTCAACAAGCTAAGTTTCTACCACAACAATGGCCTCAAGCGAGATATTTGACAGACAATTGCCATTTTTGGCATCCAAGAAAACCTTCCTCAAATGTTCGCAGCAGCCGACCACATCGACAGGGCCGACTCCAACCCTTGGATGCAAAAATTCAACGAGTGGCGACCCCAAGGTCATAATCCTTCTCGTGGTGGAGGGAAGTCATAATTGACGGAAACCTTGTTTCCAATGGAGATTGAGACCGTTGATCGGCACGATCAATGGCTCTGCTAGACTTGCAGGAAGCCAGGTCATATTGTGTGACTGCCGAAATTGGCACGAGCAAGCTAAACAGGGTGGGATGTCACCAAAGTACAGGAGTAAATGGTGAGGCTCCTGTCTGGTGAGAAAATCTACTTCAAACGATCGCCCCATCTGAGCGGTCCACATCGCCATAGACAAGGGTTCCTCAGATCGCAGAGTTCAATGAGGGATACGATGATGGCCAACCGACGATACTGCTATGAGTGCAACAAAGGGGTTGTAAAAGTCACCTAATGGTCCCAGTACTACTGGACGGAGGGGCTTGTCACAGTTTATTCGGCAACAACATGGTTTGGAACCTGGGTTTGCAGACCGAACCGGGAGTTTTTGAAGGAAAAACCATCAATGGGCAACTCCACATCCATGACTGCAAGAACCACTCCAGCTGCAAATGAGAGATCAACTTGAGGTAACAGCCTCAAGAACTTTCCCAATGAGAGACCACAAAATCATCCTTGGGTAAATTTTTCTGTACCAGCGCAATGCGTAGGTTGCCTAGAGCAGCGGAGCAGTTTACGTCAGCATCAATGGTGGAAAGTAAAACCTACCTTTGGTCGTGCGACCCATGACACAGCGGCGGTTGTGGGAACCAGCAAAGGTGGAAGCAGCAGAGGAAGTTATGGCAACTGCAACAAGCCAACCAATATCTCTAGACGTGGCCAAGCGATACCTGAAGCTCAAAGGAGTGCCGCGATGGAAAATCCATTGGGTCACTCCTCCTCCAATCTTAGATTGGTGCTACATATCTGTTCCAGCGTGGCAACACCACGTGCACCAATTAGTCGTAGGATGATTGACTTGCGTTCATGCCCTATGAGGTCCCTCTCCATTTGTGGCGTAGTTTGTCTCAGCCAAAATGGCTGAGGCAACCATTTTCTCGCTCTCCTCGGACTACACTTTCTGAGGGTCTACGTTTTAGGTTAAGAAGTTAAGTCGCAAAACAGCCCACGGCCATTATAATCATTCAAAGAATGTATGTAAGCAGGTTTGGCAAGGACCTCAATACAATGTGCATATTCCCTGTGTTTTCATGGGCTCCGTCACGTTTTCTGGAGGTGTGGTGAACTTTGTCCATTTGAACTCGGGTCTCCCATGCCATTGGGCAAACAGGGTGCAAACGATGTGCACTTGTTGTAAATGGGGATCTTGGCCAACATTCAAGAGCCTCGTTTGAAAGAAAGTGCTCTCTCAGTTGCCTTTCCAGATCGCAATTGTGGCTCAGAGATATGTGAAACGCACACATGGGAAGCCAAAACCTGCCAAAAAAGAACGAACACCAAATAACACAGTCTGACCAATGAAACAAGTTTAATCCGCCTCAAAAATTGAAGATTTCTAACAAAAGTTACTCAAAATTTATGAATGTAATTATGTTGTATCAACTTCATGCAACCACTTTTTGTGTAAAATGTATTTTCGTGTAAAAGACCTCCTATGCAAGTATTTTACACCCTTTAGCTCCTTTTGAACCGATATTCTAACCATTTAGTCCAACGACATATTTTGAACAAGTCTTCAACTCAAAAGGCCTCCTCTCACGTGCACAACACGTGACTTTTATTCATGCAATAATCAACAGGGCCAAATAACCCTTCTACCCAAAAAGCGAGGGGGTCAGGAACGCCCTACACAGCGCTTAAAAAATAGAACTCCCCCGCCCGGCGGTTTAAAAAAAAAACTAGACTGCCCGCTCGCTTCACCATGCTCGATCAGCGGCATGTGCCGCTGATCAAGCAAAGCGAGGTGGGGCATGTCAACCCCCCTTGCTCGATCGCGATTCTCACTCCCACGCGAGAATCGCGATCGAGCGATGATGTCTTGGTTTTTTTTTTTTTCGACACAAAACCCCCTGGTTTGATGTAGGGTTTTATGTTTTGTGCGGGCTCCACCCACGAAAAAATACAAAAACCTAAATCAAACCAGGGGGGGTTTGTGTCAAAAAAAAAAACAAGACATCATCGCTCGATCGCGATCCAGCGAAAACGTTAATTTTGAAAACGAGCGAAAACTCTCGTTCTGTTCATTTTTTTATCACGCAAACTCCCCAATTTTTGCACGCAAACCCTAGTCAAACCCCACCCCGAATTACATTCAGGGTTTTAGGGTTTTAGTTTTGTGCGGGCTCCTGCTGGGCCCCACGGTAGCGGGGCCCAGCAGGAGCCCTTTCAACGCATGGGGAGTCTCGAACCCCCCATGCGAACCACGCGCACCCCCCCCCCCCCCCCCGAACATTCACAAACCCCTCAAAAGAGGGGTTTGTGAATGTTAGAAAAATACTGATGATGTCATCATGTCGAGGCTACATCGCATGCAGCGTCGACATGCTTTTTTTCCTTGGTGTTCGTGGGCAGGGGAGTGTTATTTTCCGAACGCCGGGTAGGGGAGTCTTATTCTTCCGAACGCCGGGTAAGGTGGTGTTATTCTTCCGAACACCGGGTAGGGCATACACACATTCGAATTTTGTGCGTAATCCCTACATGTACCCTAATCAACAACATGATGGTAGCCAAGCAATGTTCTAAGTGTTTGAACCTTGAATAAAAGAAACTAACCCTTAGCAGATGGGCACATTCAATGTGTTCATTTCTAGCTCATTGATCTCAAGAAACGGCACTAGAAAACTGTGACTATTTAGTCCACGTCTGACTAAAGGCACAAGCGACCATGTAGTCAATTTTTTTAGCAGGGATAGTTAGAAACCTGGTCCGTCCCCCTCTAGAATAAATTAGTCAGGATGAAGTATGGGGAATTGGTCCTGCCATCGCAAAACAATATAGACCAAATTGCTAGGTGAAGAGACAGCCGGCCTCCCTCTCTTGTGCTTGCAATCGTCACTACTGTCATTGCGAGCTTGACTAAGTCCTACTGGTCAAGTTTTGGAACCCCACAAAAGCATGACTCGAATGAACATGCCTCATGTTCAACATCATGAGGTAGTCAAAAGCCACTGGTGAGATAACAAGTGATAAGATCAAAATATTTTAGGGGATTGTATCATATGGCAGCACTAGCTGTCTAGCCAAAGCATCGTGGCTTCCACCCAAATATGTCAAAAAACCTAACACGCATGTTTGACAACGGCGTCACCATTGTCGTTGTCACACATGAACAAAACTTTATGTAAACCCTACCAATGCCTCTTGAATTTGAAGCAACCCGTAAAATTGTCTCTAGATTTTTTAACAATCGATTTTCCTACTTCCAAATGCCTCTTTATTTACCATTGATTTCACATCAATCACGTGTACAAAATTCGTTGCCAACATTGGCATTGAGGTGTGAAATCCATTGCAAATGTTTGTCTTTCAACTCCACATGAAGAGCATGTTGGATGCCTTCCAAATGACTTGAAATTTTTAGAATCAACCATGGACACATCCATTGGCACGTGTTTCCAGAGCCCACGTATCAAGGACTCCATTGAAAGACCCCCCGAGCTTGGCAAACCTCATCCCTCCATCATTGCCTATCAAACTGGCACCTAGGGTAAACAGGAGCCTTCAGCCAACAAGCACAAACAAATGGAAGCTTCTAACAAAGCTACTGAAGATCGAGATTGTTAATAGCCATCTAGTCAAAAAATCCCAGCGGTGCTGGAGAAACTTCAGAATGTGTGTACACATGAAGCTGTGCTCACTGAGAGAAACACCCTGATCTTTACGGTTAACCAAAATCCGACCAACACTCCCCAAATCATTCTATTCCACAAATCCAACGGCACCAACGATGCAGATGTGGCTGAAGATTCTGGAGGTGTAATTTAGTGCTTGGATCATTATCAACAAGAAGAAATTTGTCCGCACGACTTTGAGTTGCTGTTATAATCCAAAGCACATCAAATGGCTGTGGGAAACCCATGGATCCAGATAAATGTATTACGTGGCTGCTCTCACACCATTGCCCAAAACCGTTCTAGTTCTTGAGTGGGTCAATCCAACATGGCAAATTTCTCTTCCATTGTAGGACAATGAGTACGACTTTGCATGTGCCATTCTCTCACAATTTAGAAAGTTGAAAGAGGATTTTTGTGTGCGGTAATGGTTATAATGGCTACATCAACAGTCTAGCATGAAATAAGAAACACAATGATTGTGCCAAATGTTTCCCAACAATGACATCATCCATGATCAATTGTGTTTTACTGCGATGGCCTCAAATGAAATGTCCAACAAGCAATCACAACATTCACCATCTAAGACAAACTTTTGTGAATGATCGTTAAAACAGGTTTTGTAAAAACACCAAAAAAAAATCAAATGCATGAAAGAAACAAACGGGGGCACCAAGCCCATAATTCTTGTTGTGGTACGTAAAATTCGTAGTTCATGGAAGCCTCAATTATTATGAAGGTCAACTTTGTTGATTAGCAGGATAGACGAATTTGCTGGACTTTTAGAGAGCCAAGCCTTTTCTTCCACAACTGTCATAACTATGAATAATAGGCAAAAAGGGAGAGAAGTCACTGGAAAAAAAATCCTCTGACTGAGGAAATGGTAGGGGAAAAAATTAGAAGTTGAAGCTTTTGACATGTCAAAGGGTTTTATGCCAACGGATTGCCCATGTTAACAGCCCACAGAACTGCAAACAAGAGATCACGAAAGTTGACGAAAGGCACAAGCAACACCAATTGGTGATACTACTATAGATGCAACTAAGGGGTTATAGAATTCACAAAACAATACCGGTAGTGGCATACTCTACTTGAGACTTGATGGGACACACACACACACACACACACACACACACACA
>SZWC01002655.1:96378-131458 GCA_023375785.1 Penium margaritaceum
CCCCCCCTTGGGACAGTGTGAGATTGGAATTGTGAGCACACTCAGGAAAGACAAAGGCCCATATTCTCACAGAGTACAACATGTTTCTCAGTGTCCAGAGACTTGGGGAAGATGTCTTCCACAAAAGGGTGATACCAAGTCCAGAAGAATCGGGAGACAGACTCGGCATTGCAGGTTTAGACTTGGACTCGTGAGTCCAAGTCTGTCTTTGATTCTAGACTCGGACTTGCAAGTCTGGTATTGAGTCCAAGCCGTCTTATTATTGCCCACAAAATTAATGGATGGTTTGTATGTACCAAGCATTACAACCCAAAATAGGACATGTATTAAGGAAAACGAGGAAGAAAACACATACCGTATTCCTGCTTTTTTTTTTCAGAGGTTTTTTCTTCTTCTTCTCCGGGTCCATTGATATGTTTGGTCACACTAGCCACTGGGCAAAAATTCCTTGGGAATTCCTCGTTTAAATGCGGTCCAGAAATTGGTTTGACTCTCGTCGACTTAGCGCGGTCGCGAAATTAATTTTCCGGCAGCGAGCGTGTGTCGCATTGTTCTGCTGGCGTGCGTGCTCGCGTTCGTGACCAACGCCTAAGAGGGGGTGGTGAGTTACCGACGGGTTGGGAAGGGGGGGGGGGGACGCATAGGGAATAACTAGTTTACACTTGAAATGGTTAACAGAATCTAAAAGCTTGCATGTTCCTCATCATCCGGCAGGTGGGCATCTCCTAAAAACTGTTCGTGGCTCAAACACTGCCACAAAGCCATGACTTGAAATTCTTGCATGAAGATTGCATCGTAGCCGCATGTGGACCATGTGCTCTGGATGGTGTCTTTCATGTCCTTGAGCCTAAGCCAGGACTCCAACATCCACCCTAGCATGTTTTGCTTCATCTGTTTTAGGGGAAATCGCGTGCGGGGATTCTCCTTGCTTGCTTGTGTCATCCATTGCAAGAAGCGCTCCGTGATGTGGGACTTGAGCGGCCGTTGGAGGCCAACATCGGCGGGCTACACCTTTGACGTGAAACCTGCCAGGATGTAGACTGGTACCACATACGGAAACGTGTCCCTGAGCAATGCCCACAATGCATCGGTGCATTGCTGACACCAAGCGTCAAGGAGCACGATGCACGACTCCGTGCCGGGCTCCTTTCCCAAAGCGGCGCACTTGCGCCGGTACCACGGGTTCAACACATGCCGGAACCACTTGCGGGTGGTCATCTTGTTAGCCCAGTGGTTCTGGGTTTGGGTGAGATGCCATCCTAGCTCCTTGGCCTTTGCGGCATGCAGGCCGACAGGTTGCACAGTCACAGTCATTCCAGAAAATGTGACCTGCACATGTGGAAAAAACCGCAGTCAATGCAATGTCTGTGGGAGCATTCTACAAGACAGTGGAATAGGAAATTGTGGGGAAACTTCTTACCTGCATCGGCAACATGTCGCTGTCCATGGAGGATCCAACGACGGCGGTGAACTGCCGCTTGTCGTTGGCACCGATGATGGCGATCTCCTTCTCCCCGCCGGTGCCCATGTTTTGTTGCGGGAAGGCACCACCATGACGCCGGTGTGGTCGGCATTGACCACAAACGCCGACGTCATGTTGAATCCCCCAACGATGCTCACGAGGCGTAGCATCATGTCGTGGATGCGTGCCTCAAATTCCACCGGGAGTTTTTGTGTCGTCGTTGTCCTCGTGCGCCATGACCACCCCAAGTCCTTCTCCATGAACTTGTGCACCCATGTCTTGCCGAACGAGATGACGCCGTCATTTTCCCCCAACTCCTTGGGGCAATGGTCCAATACAATGCCGCGGATGAGGATTGCACCGTCAACAAGAAAATGGGATCACTAATGCCCCGAAGGCGCTCAAGTTCGGTCACGGCTTCCTTGACAACGATGGGATGGCGGTTGCGGAATCTACGACATCCGTGCATGCCGGACGCTAGCGTGGCATCCAGAGCACCATCCGGGAGAGGCTCCAATGGAGCCTTGCGCACGGCGTCCATGATGTGCGGCCATGGGTTTTGCATTCCGTGTTCATACCATCTGTAGACCGTTGACGCTGCAAGCTTGTCGTAGACGCAATGTCTGCCGGACCCACGCCACACCCGTTGGAGATGCTTGATGGCGCCATTGATGTTGTTGCTTTGCCGCACCGCATCGTCAATGCGTTGGAAGTGGCCTCTCCCAATCCAGCTCGTTTAGCCGCCACGCTTGACGGTGGTGGCGGACCGGCTACATGAGGCCGTGGTGTTGGTGCTAGAGGCCTCGAGAGAGGAACCGGAGCAGACAGTGGACTGTCCCGCCGCTCCAAGGACGTCGCGGACGATGGGCTGTTTGCATGGGCAGCCGACTGGGCGCTTCGGCGTTGGCACATGGGGTGGAAGCCACGAAACTTCGTGTTGGACTTGGGCAAAATGCTCCTCACGCGAGCACTTTTTGAAGTAACATGTGATGGTGTTGGGCGAATCCATGGTGCGGTGAAAGTGTAGAACCTAACCTGAAAACAAGGTGGATGGCCGTGAGATTTAGCACCTCCATGGCTGTAGAGGTGCAGAAGATCGCAGCCTTAGAGAGGACCGGTGCTCAACGCCGAGAGCACCGGTGGACTGCATGCTGCGAACGCTGGGTGCACACAGCCAGGCGAAGTGCGACTGGGGAGGACCGGTGCTCAACGCCGAGAGCATCGGTCGACCGTCGATAAGCGTGTGCGATCGTTGCTGTCGCTTTGGAGCTCTGAATTTGGAGCCCCGAACGCAACGAGCGACCGACCAACAAGGCCACAGAAGCTGTCCCATGCGGGAATCAAATGGAAACATTTCAAAATTTCCAGGGTAATTTCTAGGCAAGCTTACTAGCCAGTGGCTCAAAATTTATACGCGGTTGGTTGAATAAAGGTGAAAAACATTCCTTCGTAAAAACCCTTCCGAATTTTGGTGGCAATACAGTACGTGGATTAAGCAATGAAGAACAAGGCCATGCCTTCTTGTGTTGCAGTCCAGGATCCGCAAGTCCAAGTCCTATTGGACTCGCGAGTCCTGGACTTGGACTTGCAAGTCCAAGTCCGGGACCTGGACTTGACTCGTCATCCCAAGTCCAAGGCCAGACTCGGGATTTTGGACTTGTAATCACCCTAACTTCCACCTGCTTTTGTGTAGGATCATAATCCATCTTGACTTCACCTTCAGCAACTGCGTCTTAGACATAATGATATTGCCGCTTCACATGATTTTCTCTTTCATGAAGTTCTGGATCCTCGGTCAGGTTGATGGCTCTCTGATTGTCGCACAGTATGGGAGTGGGACTCAGTTTCTCAAATCTCAGTTCTCCCAGTAGCATCCTAAGACACATGGTCTCCATTGTGCACTCAGATTCAGAAATGTACTCTGCTTCAGTGGAGGATAAGGCTACCAGCTAACAGGACCACCATGGATGAGAAAGATGTAGGTAGAGGTTGCATTATTAGTTTCTTGGTCACCAGAGAGATCTGCATAGCAGAAATCAATGACGAGTGGTCCTTCTATGCATTTGTAGTGAATCTTCATGGTTGATGTGCTTCTCAAGTATCTGATGCAATGCTTGGCTCCCAAAATGTGGCCTTCTGTCGGAACTTTACATCTTTGGCAGAGCATGCCGACTGCATATGACAAGTCTGGTCTGGTTTCCACAGAATCATACATCAAGGATTCAACCATGCTGGAATAGATCTTTGTGGCAGCTAGTTTAGCAGCCATGTCTGGATTAGGGGGCTTCATGAGTCGATTAATGAGGAATCGGTGGTGTGCTGATGGTTGCAGAATCACGAAGTTATTGGCAACACATTGGGCATATGCAGGCTAATTGATGTGAACATCAGACGCTTGTTGTGTTTTTTTAACCTGAATTCCCACATAGTATGTGAGGGGGCCCATGTCAGTCAGCTCAGAGGTTGCAGAGAGCTTTTGCTTGAACATGAGAATGTCAGGTAGGGAACTGCCATAAACAAAGATTTCATTCACATACAGGGTCGCAAAAAGTGTGGAGATGGGTCAATATTGATGTACATGGAGTGATCCAAGTGGAGACGAGTCAGGCGTTGTGACAGAAATAAGTCATGAATCTTTGTTTTTCTACTGCCGAGTAGCTTGCTTGAGACCAAAGAGGGATTACGCAGCAGGAAAACCAGATCCCCTCCCCCCCCCCCCCGCGGGTTGGACAAAGTCTTCTGGTTGAGTCACGTAGACAGTGTGTTCCGAGTCACTGTTGAGAAAGGCAGACTTTACTTCCATTTGGTGCAAGTGCCAGGTTTCACTGGCGGCTAGGGTCAAGACAGTGTGTATGGAGGAGCAAATAGCCACTAGATCAAATGTGTCAGAGTATTTTACTCCCAGTTGTTGGCTATAACCTCTGGCAATCAAACGGGCCTTGTGCCTAGTAACCTGATCATAAGCACCAAGCTTGTTCTTGAAGAGCCATTTGAAGGTGACAACTGGTGCATCTGCAGGTTATGGTACCAAGGTCCATGTCTGATGCTTTTGAAGCTTCTCAATTTCCTCAGTGGCTGCTTGAAACCAGGCAGCTGCATTAGGAGTGCTTATGGCATCCTTGTGGCTGGTGGGGTCCATGACATCCGTGACAAGAGCAACATCAGGATCGGATTCACCATTGTCGTCTTCAACTGTGTGATGTGTACAAGCAGCAAGACGAGCTGATCTGTATGGTGGAAGCCCATTTCCAGGAGCTGCAGGTTCAGCTGGTATTGCTGGTGGTGCAGCTGGAATGTGTTCATATGGGCTGATGGGATGCAGGACACCCTCATTCTCATCAGGAACAGGTTCCATAGAGAATTTCTGTGGTTCCACATGATTGGAGGCGGGTGCAAGCGCATGAGAGATGACAGTAAGTTGCAGATTATTGGGTGGAGATCCTGTGGAGCTCATCTGTTCATCAAACTCGACAGATCTACTCCGGATGATGCATTTGAGAGTGGGTTCCCACAGTCTGTATGCATTGCGACCATCTTTGTATCCCATGAGGAAGCATTTGTGACTATATGCTTCCAGCTTGGTGCGCTCATCAGCAGGGACCCACACATAGGCTGTGCATGAAAATATTCTCATATAACTGAAAGAGGGTCTGTGCCTGTTCCAGGCTTGTAATTGGGTCATGCATCCTGCTGGAAGTTTCTTGCATGGTAGTATTTTGGTCAAGAAAGCTGCTGTGGAGAAAGCTTCAGCTCTGGATAATGAAGATAGGCATGCAGTGTGAAGCATGATGCTGGCTCTTTCCAGCAATGTCCTTTTCATCCTTTGAGCCTTGCCATTTTATTCTGGGATCTTGGGAACTGTTGTTTGACGTGAAATTCCTTTGATCTTGTAGGACTTCCTTCGGGTATGATTGAAAAACTCACAACAATTTTCCTCCAGGAACTTCTTCACAGTGAGATATTTCTGGTTTTCTATTATCCAAATCCAAGTCTGGATGATGTCTGGAGCTGCTGAATTGTACCGCAACATGTGGACCAAGACCATGTGAGTGTATTCTCAATGATCACAGTAAAGTGTTGCTTGTCAGAGTGAGAAGCTTCTTTGATGCAGCAGAGATCCATGTGGAGGTTTTCCAGCTTCTTGGTGGTGGTGATAATGGGATAAATGTTGAAGGAATGTTTGTGTTATTTCCTTTTCAGACATTCTACACATGGGAGTCGGGAAGGGCATTTATGACCAATCACCTCACCTCAGAAACTGTAAATCGACAAGTGTACTGGGAAGTGGACATATCAGTGAAGATGACTAACACCTCGGACATGAATGTACACCTGGGCTCTAATTCCATGAATTTATGTTGATGATTTCTGAAAACTATTTGCATATAGAAATACACTACTTGATGTACCAATTGTCGAGTGTATGAATTACAGGTGATTAACCATAACTCGTCTTATCAGAGTCCAAACTGAAAGAAGGTTTTCTGAATAGCCTGGTACAAAGATAATATTTAAAAAAAAAAAACTTCTGGCAGCAATTTTCCCTTCAATTTATATGGCAACTCTGGGTGTTCCAATTCCCAGAACTGCTGTCTATCTCCCATCGCTGACTTTTTCTTGTCTGGGAGGATGAATCTCATGGTAATAAATGTATCAATACTTGCTACAAGTGATATGTTTTGTGCGTCCAGAGTCTATAATCCAGGACATGACTCCAGCCATGACAAGGAACGAACTGTGAATAGAGCAGCAGGCCATCTCATCCGCGATGTACTGAGAGGAAGACCTTGCATTGGACACAATGCTTGGTTCTGTTCCTTGAGTTTATGTCATCATGTTGGTGTATGTGGATTGACTTGATGAAGATTAGCTTGCTGATTCAAGTGCCTAATGTTGTTGCTCCATCAATGTTTCCTGTATCTGTGCTTGTCCATCTCCATGAGATCAGGATCATATGATGTCTCTTCTGGAAGGATGACGGAGGTGTCTTGGTCAGCAGATGTTGTATCAGTTGGCATTCCACCAGATCCAGTGGATGATATTAATAATGCTACCAGTGCAGATGCTTGAGCATGGAATTATTCTGAAGAGTGAGCATGCTGTAGCTGAATGCTAGAAGTTTCTGACTTCTTGAATGGGCAGTCACGGTTGATGTGCCTTTTCTCTGACACTACTAGCAGATGGTTTTTGCGTATTGATCTGAGAGATATCCATGATCTGGTCTTGTGGATTCTGAGATGTTGCTTGGGGAAATTGTGTTTGATATTGGATAATATACGTTGTGCTGGTGGTCATGGTCGTTGTTTGCAATACTTCCTTGGCCATGTCTTCTTGTGCCATAGGATTCCCACTTCTTGAAATGCTGAGTTCCTGGATTTTGATACATATTGTAGAGGGAAAAATCTCCTCCATATCCCTTGCATTTTTCTTCTGTAAGCAGGAGAGCGACACATGCTTTGTGTAGCGTTAGTACATCAGTGGATGTCGTCCTTGTGGCAGCAGCGGTGGCCGGGCAATTGCAGCAGCAGTGACTGCTGGATCTGCGGCTCCTGTTTGGACCATTGTGGCAAGAGATCCCATGCTGGCCTTCAATGCATTGTTTTCGTCTTTTTTGGGTCTTGAATAATCTTCCAGTTCTTTCATCCATTCAACAGTTCATTTGAACCTGGAGGGAAGGCCACAAAACAGAGTTAGTATCATGGTTTTCTCTGACACTACTTCTCCAATTGCCTCGATTCTGTTTCCAAGAATATTCAGGTGGGCAAAGTGATCTTCTGGCTAGGTTTTGCTTCCATCCCAAGGCCATGATAGTTTACAAGAAGATTGGCAAGCTCAGTTTCACAACACCTCACCCCACTGACTTACATTGCCAGTAGGGAAAACACCTGGTCGTGTCATCTCTAGAATTGAATGCATTGTTGAGCTGTTGCTGCTGGGTCTGGTATTTCAGCTGCTGGATCAGCCACACCATCCCAGAGTCCTTTGTTGGGATAGACCAGTTTCATGAGAAATGCAAATGTGTGATAATTTTTGCCATTAGAAATTGGCATCTTGAAGTGCCCATCATGCACCGTTACCATGGCTGACGCTGACTTGATTAAGTTGTGTTGTCGGATTTTTCTAGTGCTCAAACGTTGTCAAGAGATGTTGCTGAAGTAAGGGTTAGATAGCCCTACTCTGATACCACATGCTAGAACTCAAAATCCAACATAAAAATGCAATCCTTGTTTCAGATCAATCAAAACTCCAAGTGTCCAGAAATCCAGTGGGTCTGTCCCACATTTCACACTTCATTCTACCTCGTCCAGAATTTCACTCAATCCACGCACATTGAAATTCAAGAGGGGAAGTAGCTGAATCCAGAGCCTCAAGAATAAAATAAACCAATTAAGGATTGAGTAACAATGAAGCTGACAAATAATGACCTACAGATCTGAGCTAAGTAGTACTTCCTGACAAGATATTGTCCCTACTTTCTAGTTCTGGTCTAAGAAAAAACAATCTAAGTTTCAATCTCTGTAGGATGTTACAAAATGCCCGGTTCCACATTGTCCTTGTGTAACGTCGCACATCCATGTGTGGTCACGTGATCCTTGTGCGTCCTGGCTTGAGTCTGGTCTGGCTCCCTCTGCAGCTTGACCGGACCGAGATCAATGGTGCAGATCGATCGGTCCGATCAATTGCCGATCATTGTTTTGCATTTGCTCCTCTCTCATTGCTTTCCTCTGGCTGGAATTCCCAGGCCATTCCCGGTAATTGCGCAAAGAGGTATGCTAAATTAACAATCCATTCTACAATCATTAATATCTGGCTGCGGCTGAGTGCGGACAAGTGAGACGCTTGACAGAATCAGCTCGTAGAATGATAGACAGATGTTGAAAGGTCAGCAGATAGACTGTCACCTCTCTCCTAGCTTTCTTGCATTCCTTGTTTAATCCGTTTCTGTATTTTTCTCAGTAAAAATGGACACCATAAAAAAAATTACAGAATATGTATTTCAACAGTTACGTTTGGTGGATATGAAAAAAACCTATGGTTCTGGGCACCTTACGGATGAAAACAAATCACTCGCCAATTCGTTGTGCCACAAAATGAAGACTTCCAAAGAATTATATTGGAGGAGTGCCACAACATAGACCCAACTGGACACTTTGGCGAGGAAAACATATCTAGGAATTCCCAATTAGTACTTGTGGTGAGGGATGTAAACTGATGTTGCAAACTATTCTAATTCGTGCAATGTGTACCAATGCCATTTTTAGAGACAAAGTGGCCCTGGGGTTTGCTTCAACCACTAAATGTGCCAGAAAAAACACGATCAGATAGTTTCATTGACTTCACGATGGGTGTGCATGTAATGCCCGAAGGGTTTGAAGCATTTCTCCTGATGGTTGTCCAGTTCTCAAACATCTTGTACTTAATCTTGACGATGCCAATGGTCACCTCCAAGGTAACAGTACTATATTTTATCAAGAATTATGCCTGAATACATTGAATATCCTCCTCCATCACTGGTGACCAACATTTTTCCAACATTTTTGGTGGGAGCTGATGACTTGCTACATTAGTCGTATCCGACTATCAACAACCTTGCATCCTTAGACTCCGAGGCAGACCGTGCGGACCAATTAGATGCTCAAACAACTCTAAACAATTTAGTGTGAGCCACATGGAACTCAATGGGTGGCCAAGCTACCGACCACCGAGCTCGCATAAAACTCCACGACCTCCGCAGAAGGCAATCTATTCACAACTCAGGTAGGTTTGCAGAGTTCTAGAAACATACCAGAAGTTAACATCTAGCAACAAGAATTTTGTAGCACCTTGGATGAGACACGGTAGACGCTTGGAAAGGCTAAGGTGGCCATGAACAGAATAGTGAGGGGCCTACCAAGCCCTAAGCAAGCACTTCCAAGACTGGAAGGTATCTCCGCCACTTCTTGCTTAAGGTTCAAGAGGATACTGAGTACAAAGTCCAAGACATCCTCAGACAGTGACTACGAGGAAAATTTATCGAGTATATTTCCAAATTACAGGGCTACCATTTATTCCCATTGACCACAAATTCATGCACTCAATGAGGATCATTCCAGGAAAAAAGAAATTGGAAAAGGACATTGTTCCTCTTGAAAATCACATGCAAATGTTTTTCTGTGTATGTGAACACAAGAATTCCATGGAACGTTTTTGAGAAGTGATGCAATAAGAATGTGAATACAATAGGGGATCCAATATGAAAATATGTGAAATATGTTGTCTCAAAGTGTCACATGGTTTTTGCCTTTTTAAAATTCTGTCATTTTTTAAGCATTGCAACTGGCGCTGTACTTTCCATGGTACTGCCTTGGTATGACCTGGATCACTTTGGTGATTGTGGGACTTTCTGACACAAGAGCGACAGATCACAGGTTGCTACAGAGGCAGTTTGACTTTCGGTCATGTGACGGTCAAGAAATAGAATAATGGGACCATTTGTCTCATATCATTGGTGTTTTGCTGTGCTCTTGTTATTCATTCATCTGTATTGGAATTTAGGAATCACTTGAGGTGTATGAAATTGCTCCACTTTTGTGCTATCCGCAGCGGTAAATGCATGGATTGGTGATTACCAGTCGGCACAAACATTTATGACACATTGAAAATTGTGTATTATTTCTTTATGTCAACCAGCTACACTTACAGATACACACACCATGATACTTTTTACATCTTCCCCCCCCCCCCCCCCCCGTATCCTCAAATTCAAAAGTATCAGGTAGTTGGGTAGTATTAGGTAGTTTATCAGTAGGGGGGTCGGTGTATGATACAAGTGGATCGATGCACTTGTATTAATCTGAATATGTATCTAAGATACATTCCGTAATACAGTCTGACTCATTATTATCTCACGGTTTTTTTAGGGAAGGGGCCTCTGATGGGGGTTCTGTTTTTTAACGATCAAAAAGTGCCAATAGAATCCTGTACGTGCAATCAATGTTTTATCTTCTGAAAAAATGTTGGTCTAGTACAATTGAATCTATTTATTGACTCTAGATGAATTTCTTAAAAATATTTATTGTATTTGTTGAATGTT
The DNA here is from genome assembly GCA_023375785.1 of Penium margaritaceum. Lineage (NCBI taxonomy): Eukaryota > Viridiplantae > Streptophyta > Zygnematophyceae > Desmidiales > Peniaceae > Penium > Penium margaritaceum. The sequence continues at coordinate 106,914 of SZWC01002655.1, forward strand.
TTACCAATTACACCTAATGATTCACTCACAGGATACAGTTGTAACTTTTGAGAGGGGGGTTGTCACCCCCCCCCCCAACCCCTTGAACTCAAAATTGTATTCAAGGAAAGTAGTGGATGGTTTATGTATATTGGGGCCAGTTTAATACACAAATGTATCAATACACTTGCTTGTATTTTGGTACGTGTTTACAACAAAATCCCTGGTACACTCCCCCAATACATTCGTGGAGCCTCTAGGGGGTTGACCTTGGATCGGGGTGCTGTTCTTTGCCATTCATAAGGTGTAAATCTAGTTCTGTATGTGCAACTACTAATTTTTTTCTCCAAAACCATCAGTCTCTTACAACTGATGTTGTCGATCGATTCTATATGCATATGTAGACTTTTCTATTTTTGGTGTTGTGTAATTGCTACACAGATATATTCACCAAAACACCTCTCACTTTAGGCAGGGAGGAGGGATGGGTTTGATTTCCCCCCACCCCCCCCCCCTGCCCCCCTCCCTCTCCACCCCCTCAAATTCAAAAGTGTATTACAAGGGTACATTGGTCAGTGTATCTGTAGGGGGGAGGGGGGGGGGGGAGGGTTCAATACAAAAGTGTATTGATGTACTTGTGTACATTTCAGTGCGTGTCTATGATACAATCCCCAATTCACTCTTGCAACACAGTCTTGGAATATTTTTGGGAGGGGGGAGGTGAAATCAGATGGATAAAATTACTTTGGTGTACATTGTTCTGCATCTCCACGATACACTTCCGGATACACCCCCATAAACACTCGTAGTGGGGGAAGGATCACCATCAACTTCGAACAAAAAGTGTGCACATCCCCTCTTGAGCATTAAGTATCATCATCATGTTTCCTTCTGATTTACTATCATGATTTGTTCCTTCTCCAATTTCTAGGCAATCATTACAGGTGGAAGATGTGCTCTAACAGACTTCAGAGGTCAGAAATGAAACAGCTAATGAACATTGTATGCATGATGAATACAACCAGAAATTGTTGGTTAAACGTTAGAGAAATGTAATAGTATTAGTCCTGCAAAATAAAATAAAGTCTGTACACTGATAAACTACTATTTCATTAGGTGCATGCACGTAAATTAAATAATAAGAAGCTTAGATGTTGTTGTTGTAGCATACATAGATTGCGTAGTGTATTGGAATGACATGATTATTCATGCCTCAGGGCTAAGAGGCATCGCACACCAGTTGTGGATTTACAAAAATCCCCAACTGCTGACTTACTGTGCGACAACTTCCACATTTTTTGTCAATCAATGACTGACATAAGATGGGATTGTGGCCAGCTGTCCCAACCTCCAATGATCCAGTTCAGAGTTTTTGGAAACCTTCAACCGCCTTTCAAAATCATGTACAAAACTTTCACAAACCGGATTGACGTTTGATACGTTTTGGTCAACTTCTCCACAGCGTTGGACTTATACAAGGAAGTGCCTTAGTATTATCAAAATCCCTGAGTTTTCAACGGATTTTCTCCAACCAGCCAGCCACAAAATCACATGCGTGGTTTGCCTCGAGTGCCCAAGACCTCAAAAGTGCCATGTTTTTGTCATTATGTTTACTTCCATTCAATGTTACATGCCAGTGTTAATCACTGTGCTTCTTTGTTCAATTATGTGCAGATGTGGCAAATCCGTGTGTGTTGGAAAGGCCCGTTTACAAGAGATGGCCAAGACCAAAAGCGGTCCGGCGCAGGACCAGATTGCAAGTGGCCCAATGCAGTGGTTTTGAACTGACAGGAGTAGATGTGGTCAGTTTTCAGATGGTCAACCTCAACTGAGGTGAAATTCTGGGAGAGAGGGTCAGGTTCAATGTGTCTAATTCCCAAAAAAGCATTTTTGCATCTCTGTATACTGAGGAGTTCCATAAAGTGTGTGAGGAGTTCAACACCGGGTCAGAATGCCCTGTGTGTGATGTCATACGTACAGGTGTGGATCAGTTCATATGACCTGGCTCCTTTGTTTTACTTCTTGTAACTCATCTATGGAAGCTCATTATGCTGTGTTCACTACCCTCTCTCATGATCTTTGGCTGTCTGAAATACAGCATTTGTGGCAATGGCAAGACTGAGTGGAGAACAACTTTAGGAAATGTATAAAATGTACATCAGGTAACAAAAATGCGTGAAAATGCCATGAGTGATTTTTGATTGCCTGTCCGTGTATGTGGGGGACACAAGTACAACAAAAGTGAACCTTGGAAGGGAAGTGCAAAGCCAATCACAAAAAAATTATACTTCACTTTGAAATGGTCGAGTATGTATGTCTATGTTGATAAACTACTACTTAGTATACAACCATATAATGCAAATGGGGCAACGTTCTTATTACAGGCAGATTTATGTAGTCCCAAGTGATTCATTGAACTGTAACCATGTAATCTCAGGCTGCAAAACTGTATAATAATTGGAAATCAGACTTGCCGTCTAAATGGTACGTCAAAGAATGGACATGAAAAGTACAGTATGTGGAAGAGACATGTCCAGTACACATCACAATCATGATCACTGTACCGCAACAAGGCAGAATTATGTAACCCTAGGGTATCCATTGAATTGGAGGAATTATAGGCAGATGAATGTAACCCTTTGTGAATCGTTGAACAGGAACCATGTACTCTGAGGCTAGGACATTGTCCAACACTTGGAAACTATTTGGAAAATAGAAAGACAAAGTATTGATAGGACAAAAACAACATGGAAAGGAAACCTATGAAATACCCAACTTCATCGGTACCAGGGGCTAGGCGGCTCTCTAAAGACCCATGGTTCCCAGTGCTCCAGACAGCTGAGCAGACGCATGGAAGGAAGCGTCCTCCCCGAGATCCACATCATGGTTTCTAGCTCCACAATTGAGGAAGCCCAAGAAGGCATGTCATTCCACACACTCCATGAGTCAAATTCTGCCTCGGTGGTAGCACAAGTGGCTGCCACTTCACGCGGATGTTGGATTGGTTTTGTCCGTGATGGTTGTCCCCCTGTCCCATGATCCAACATGGTCCATCCAGGATGGACCATTCATAAGCCTACTAATGTTGTTGCCGGAGCCGTAACGTTTTGTTGAACTAACGGTCAGTGTTGCAGTAAGTTTGACCGCTTGATTTCTACTTAAGTTGTCACAAAGTGCCACTTGGCAAACATAAAAAAAATCACCAGGAGATCCAAAAAATTAACAGGTGACCCAAGCGTGGTTTGTGGTCTGAACTAACCATGCAACATTCTGTGACTCAGCCATTGGTCGCGACTAACATCGGTATCTGCTCCTCATTGAAGGTATGCCAATGGATCAGTCATGCATTCCGGGGTCTGCTGGCCTACATGGACCAAAGTTTTTTACACGTATGCACGGTTGAAATCACAAAAATATTGTGGGAATATGTTCGAGGCAGGTGAGTAAGGCAAGATGCAAGATAATGTGTGGTGCTCTACCATCAGACGCTACCAAACCATTGCATGGACATGAACCAATAAAACTACAATTTTGCTTTGACCAATTGAATGTGCATCAGTGCATGCAATTCTAGCCACGTCCACTGCAACGGTGTCCACAGTGCTGAAACTATCAATGGGGCCCTGTTTTGATGTTGTTGTGGTATGTAGGCAGTAATATACAGTGAGTATGCATGGTATAAGAACATTCTTAGTACTCTTTCTTTTTTCCACCGTGGACATCCAGGGCATTAGTTTTACCAATGGCGCTCACATGTGTTTCCTTGAGTTTCCTAGACGTTGCAATTATTCTTGTACAAAAGTGGCCCTCATGCCAATTTTGTGCAAAACATTGGCGGTATATACATTATTTGTGAAAACAGTATGTACAAGGCTAGACCCCCGTATAACACAATGGTTTTGTTTTTCACATCAGGCTCTGCTATGCAATTTTTACTTGTTATCCATATGAATTTTGCTTGCATTGTGATGAGGTCAAGGGGAAATATTCTCTCTTTTCCTGAAAAAAAAAGGAATCAGCGGGTAGGGCATCACCACTTCCATTTTTTTGGTAGTCAGTACATGTACAGACTACCAAAAAATTTGAAAGTGGTGATGCTCTAGCCGCTGATTGGAAGAAAAGTAACACTTTTCCTATGACTTCAAGACTAGTGTTCCCTTACCCATGGTCCTTTAGATATTTACAGTTCATCCATGTGAGAAAAGGATTATTTTCATGCCGACGTTACACAATATGCACTGTCAACACAATGGCATCATCATTTGCTCGCGAGGACTATCAAAAACCTCTCTTTTGAGAGATTTATGACAATTCTTGGTCTGTTGTGGGTTCCACGGGGTTTTGCAGGTGCCCTTGCTAAAACTAAACCTAAAACCCGAGCATGAGTTTATAGTCTTTGTATTGGACTCGTTAAGTGTTTTGGAGATTGCGACGTCAAACATGGTAGAAAAAATCATAAGTAGAATTTGTACGGGGGGGGCGGGGGGGGGGGGGGGGGGACTATTGTTGCCGAAGTGTCTCACAGGGGGAGAGGGGGGACACGTTGGAAATTCCAGCCGACGTTCGTCGACTGGAAGTTCCGACATGTCACCCCATCTCCTCCCCCCCCTCAGAGACACTCCGGTGGTAGCAGAACCCCTCTTACCCCTCCTCCCCATAATATTTACTTAAGAGTTTTCTTCTACCACTTTTGACATTGCAACCTCCTAAAAACATCGCGAACCCATCGCAAACACCTCAAACACCTCACTTAAGGTTTCTCTTCTAACAGGTATTATACCATTTATGTTCCACAATGCGTCCACCTCATGATTTTTACGCCACTTGGCCGAGGGAATTTTGGCTACCTACTCCGACCTCCACTGTTCTGTTCCTGAAGGTTTCAACAAGTTTATTTTTTTTCTGGAATGGTTGACAGAACTGTCACAAACTGTATCAATGTCAAGTTACTTTTTGTTTGACTTCTCCACAGTGCTGGAATTTTATCTGTAAACACGTACCTAAATATTTGTAAGATATGAGGTTGGGGTTTTTGTGAATATTGAGGCACATTGAGAAGTTAGGGGTTTTGCAAATGTTGAGGAACGTCGAGAAGGTGCCTCAATATTTGTAAAACCCTAAACTTCTTGGCAAATTTTCTTGAAGCAACTACTCATAACATGGCGTCCCACGCGTAATTTCACTTGAGAGTCCTAGACCCAACATATGGATAATTTGGGTTCTCTCTATTGTTCATACGTGCTCGACATGTCCGACACTTGTCATCAAAGTACAATTTCAAAAAAACATCAAATAATCCAACTGTCCTGATTCCTCAATCCATTTTCTGATCTGCTCCCCATCCCTGTGAACCATCCACATTCCACTGGTATAACACCTGGTATTATAGCATTGTGGAATTGGAGGGAAAACCGGTGCAAACACTACGCAGCAAAAACCTCATGATTCTTCAGTGAAGTTTGTAGGCTTCATGATATCAACAGTGAATAGAGAGAGTGCACCCAACGACAAGTAGCAGCAACCAAAAAATATTTCAGTGATTGAGGATGAGCAACATGCACACAACAACGCTCTCCAGGCCAACCAGAGATTAGCGACAACCTTTGCGATGAATGTTGTCACACCAACGACTATGCTGGCCAATCCAGTGACGGACCCCTTGGGCTCAGGGAGCCCTTCTTCCCCGTCATTTCCCACCGGAATGATACCTGGCACAATGGGAGGCACCAGCCAACAAGCTCGCATTAACAAGGACCTATACTAACACCTGTGACGACTTGAGAGCCTCAAATTTCATCTGATGCAACAAAACACCATGATGATGGACCAGCTTGAGAATGTACAGGCATGATAAACACTGTTCATCCAGAGAAATGATCAGCTCCCAAGTGAACCTCAAGCTGAAACAGTTTTTTTGTGAGCTGTTTCTTTCTGCAAAGTTGAAAAACAGACGGTTTAGTTGTGGCTCACAAGTTTGGAGATGTATTTTACCATTGCTGGGGTCAACAATGACAAAGATTGACATTGTGGCCTTGATTTTGCAAGACACGGCATTGAGTTGGTAGGTTTAGCTGAAAAAATCCCACGGCAACAGGAGACCGGTGGAGCAGCATCAATGGCTCACGCAACCACTCTTGTGTCTTCTATCATAGGTGTTCTACCTCTCGATCAGATCAATTGGACGTAGCAAGAGTCACTGACGTAAAGAGGAAAACTAGATGAAATTCGCATGCGCCAACTTCCCGCTTTGGAAACAACTATGAACGAGAAGTCTGACGTATGGTACAAGCATCGATGCTTGAATTAGCACTCCAGTGTGGTAGATTATACTTGGAATTTCTTCCAAATCATCACTGAAATTGTCCTCACCCCAGAAAAACTCTTTTTCTACTGCAAAGCGGCGTCAAACGCGTCATCTGGCAGGCAATTGTAAATTTTCACATCCAAGAAGACCTACCATGAATGATCACAGCAGGTGCTTTCATTGGCAGCCCCAACTACAATGCTCGCATGCAGGACTTGAATGGCTTAGGAACCCGAGGCCATAATCCATATCATGGTGGCAGAAAGTTGCAATGGGCGCAAAACTCATCTTTGATGGAGATTTATGTTGTTGATCAATGGAATCAACGGCTGTGCTGGAATTTCATGAAGCCGGAGCATGTCTTGCGCAAATATTGAAGACGGGAGTAGCAGGAAAAAAAGGAAATAATGTCAAGGAGAAAAATTGAGGATTTGAGAAACGGCAAAGGGCAAGCAAAGACGTCAAACCTCCTTTCCGGTCAGAGTAATCTTCACCGACTGACCGTTCATTGAAACAACTCACATGGCCACAGACAATGGTTAATGAGATCACAAAATTCAACGAGGATGATCAATTGACACTTCTGCTACAAGTACAGCCAAGGGGTTGTAAATTATTAGAATGATTCCCGCACTACTAGGTGGAGGAGCTTCTTACAGTTTTTTTCATCAATGAAATAGTTGAGAAGATGTGTTTGTACACAATATTTGAGGAAAATATGGTCAATGGATGGCTGAAATTTTGTTTACTACACCAACCACTCTGGTTGAAGATAAAAAATCTTCACAAAATAATGGTCTAAATGACTTGCCCAATGAGCGGGCCATAAATCCATCCATAGAAGATATTTCCCGTACCGGCATAATCTGAAGTAGACTGGAGCAGCAGTGTATTCTATTTTAGCATTAATGGCAAGGAAAAACACATGCCTTTGATCGAGAAACCTAGACATAACGGCGGTCACATGTAGAAGTAGAGGAGAAAGAGCTAGAGAATTTTTCAGCTGTCCCAAAACGACACACGGAGCTGATATCGCTCGACGTGGTCAAGCGTACCTGTGACACAGAGCACAAGCGTGGCTATTCCACATGGAGTCAGAGGAAGTGAACGAGGTTGCAGTAGCAGATGCAATAACATGAGCCTCATAGGCTTCGACACTCAAAATGTCTGTTCAAAAGGAGTTTCCATCTCTTGTCAAGGAGTTTGAAGGAGCTTTTCCTGAAAAATCACTTCAAGAGCTACCTCTGCAACCCAGTGTTGATCATCAGATACACACCAAGCTGAACAATGGACTGACGGACAAGGGGACCTATCGGATGGGTGACCATGACCTGGCCGAGCTAAAAAAGGTAAGACAGGGTGCTCAATTAGGGATTTATCAAGCCATCCACGTTACCATACGCCACAATTATACTTACTGTGAGAAAGAAATTGGCAACATGAAGATGTGAATGGATTACAGGGTATTGAACAAAATCACCATCAAGACCCCCTTACCAATTCCGCGAGCAGATGAATTTTTCAACCAACTCCACACGGCAATAACTTTCACCAAAATTGATCTAGGTGTGGGTACAATCACATCCGTGTATCTGAAATGGAAATCAGAAAGACAATATTTTGTACCAGATACAAGCACTTTGAGTTCACATTTATGCCATTTATACTTTCAAATGCCCTTGTAACATTTATTACAGCCATAAAAAACATTTTATGACCTTACTTTGACCACTTCATGCTCATATATCTTGACAACATCTTGGTGTACAGCCTAGCCCTAAAGGAACAAAGTGGACATGTCCATTTTTTAGTTGAGATTTCTACAAATAGAGAAATCGTACGGAAAACTCTCAAAGTGCAACGTTGGTCACTGTTTGATTAAGTTTTTAGACCACAGCATAGCTGCGGATGGATAATCATGAACCCAAAGAAACTGGAGGCGATCACTGATTGTTTGACAGTGATCAATGGTTAGGAGTCTAGTTATTTTTGGAAATTGCAACTACTACTTTCTTCTTTGAGAGGACTACGTGCATGTGTTAGCGGAATTCTCTGATCTCACTTTTAAAACTATCAAATGGACTTGGGGGGCCAGGAAACAAGTGGTGTTAAAATCTCTGATAAATACTCTGACCACCGCTCTAGCCTTACAATTTGCGGATCCGGTGGACTACATTATGGCCACCAATTTATCCAATCGAGTGATCGGAAGAGTTCTCTTCCAAGACAATGGCGACAGAGAACAACCAGTTACATATATATCAAGATAACTATGTGGACAAGAGCTGAACTATGCTGAACAAGAAATGGAAATATTGATAGTCGTGTACGTGTTCAAACCGTGGTGATGCTATCTGGAATACTGATGGTGTGTCGTATGCACCATCTAGCACACATTCAAATATCTCAAGACTCAGCCAAATCTCATCTGTTAAGAAACTCAATGGATGGATTTCCTCAACTCCAAATCTGAAAACAACAACGAGTACTGACCTGGAAAAGAAACTCCAACAAAACTCTCATTCAATGACCATTTTTGATGGCCAAGGTCAGCATGTTACTCATTAAATGAGACCCGTAACTTGTGAGGCTGTTTTCAAAGTGTTACAAGAAGTTTGACGGGTGACACAAAACTAGGTCATGACTCGACGATCCCTACTAGCGACAATGATTTACTCACAAGATCGTCATACCACCAGACAAGAAACTTTGAAGGATGATATTGGAGGAGTGTCACGACCAGTTTAGGTGGACACTTTGGAAAGGACAAAATGCTCAATAAGCTGGCAAAGTACTACTGGTGGGATCGCATGCACAATGCCATGGTAGAATTTTGCAAATTATGCAGCAGATTCCAGCAGCAAAAATCTTGTGGCATGAGGCCACCAAGACTAAACCAACAATTCTTTGTTCCAACACAGTCGTGGGTCGACATCGGCATGGACTTCCTGACAGGACTTCCCACCACTCCATTCAGCTATGATGGTAGCTTCTGAAACATTTCTACTTCACTCCGACAATGACCACGGTCACCGCCAAGGTAACAGTGGAATTTTTTAGACCACATTCTCCAGATAAGTGGATTGCGACGTATCATTATCTGTGACAGATATGGCTGCTTTACTAGCCATTTCTGGCTCATATTGATGACACCTTATGGCAGTCAGATCCAGCTATCAATGGCGTTCTATCTTCAAACCGATGGAAAAACTGAGCAGACCAATCAAACGCTGGAGCAAATTCTCCGAACTTCATATGAGCCTCAAGGCACTGAATAGGCATCAAACTCCCAACCATTGAATTCACGTCTAACTCGGTGACTTACATCACAACAGGTAGTTCCATCTGAGATGTTCTACGCAAAACTTTCTGCCACACCAGGAGGATTGCAGAGCTAGAGCAACATTCTAGTGGTATACATTTCTCTTTGCAATTTCTCCAGTGTCTATGCAGAAACTTTGCATATCATTGCAAAGACGGATGCAGTGATGAAGGACGGAGCTGACCGACATTGTAACGATAACATTTTCAGCCCTAGTGATTGCATTTTACTCAATGTGGTGAACATCAAACTACATGGATAAGACTTTGCAAAGCTCAAACCCTGATGGTCAAGGGACCACTTGAGATTCAGGGAATGAAACCCCGAGTTGTCACTCGACTGCGCCTATTGGACAAAATGGCGATTCATCTAGACTTCCACATAACCAAGCTAAACCACTACCGGTATCCAAGCGAGAGATTCCCCGGCAAATATGTCGTCCTTCACTATTATCCACGTGTACGGGGGCATGGAGTGCGTCATCAAAAACATCCTCAGAGATGAGCGACGTGGGAAAACGATAGATTATCTTGTTGAGTGGCATGGAGACTATGTCGAATGCAACAATTGGGAACCTTATGAAAACCTCTATGACATCGATCATCTGATCAATGGCTAATACACGTGTCGCTGACCTGCGTCAGTTAGCGCAAAGTGGATTTCATAGCTTAAGGGTGGAAAAGGGCTATATCCCTGACGTACAAAAGTCCCTAATCTCCGCAATTGGACATTTTTTCATTATATTTGTGGCCCACCGCGCATCAAACTCAGATTTTTTATGTCGTTCGGCCAAGGGAATTTTGGCCACCTGTCCCAAAATACGATGCTCCGGTTCCAAAGGATCCAAAAGGTTTGACCACTTTCTAGTGTGGTCCACAGAACTTGGAAGAGTGGTATTGATATTTTGTTACTGTTTGGTTGAATTCTCAACGATGCTTATTTTTATTAAGACACACCTCAATATTCTTGAAATCCCCTGACTTCTCAGCCAAGTTTCTGAAAGCAACCACTTATGACTCGACATCGCCCGCGTCGCTCCACTCGAGCACCCAAGATCCAATGTATGCCTCCTTCTATTCCTCACAAATGTATTTATGCACTCGACATATCCAACGCTCTTCATCAAAGTACACTTAATACTACATAAAACGTATCCAGTTTTTCTAGTTTCTTGATTCGTCTTCTGCTTTGTACCTCATCAATGTGAACCATCCATGTTTCGCTCAGCGTAGGATAGGACACTTGCTGGGCCTGGCAGCACAGGGGCCTGGCAAGTGCCCCTTCAACATAAGAACTCGCAAACCACCCCTTACCCATCAAACACCATCAAGAATCATAAGAAACCAGTAACAAGAGAATATGTTGGAATTTCAGCAGTGGAGGAAGGGAAGGGGTTGAGTTAGACACGTCAAAACTACCAGCTGACGCACGCCTACTACGTCCCAGAATTACATGAGTCCCTGAACCTTACGAGTGAGCATTTCTGTCCTTACATTCATGGACCACCATGCGTCGAACTCAAGAAATGTACGTCGTTCTGCCGAGGACATTGTGGCCATTTGTCCCAACCTCTGGTTCTTCAGTTTTGAAGGTTTTGACAGTTTTGACCACTTCTCGAAAGGATCAAAAGAAGTATCACAAAAAAACATGAATGTTTTATTACTGTTTGGTCAACATCTTGATGGCGCTACACTTTGTAAAGCCTAGCCTCGGTATTCCCGAAAACTCCCGACTTCTTAGCAGGGTTTCTTGAAACGGCCACTCACGATGCAACATCGCACGTGTTGCTTGGCTTGAGTGCTCAAGTTCCAACATATGCCTCATTTTGTTCTCGCCGTTGTATATATGTTCTTGACATGTTCAACACTTTCTATCAAAGTAAAATCACTGCTAGATATAAATCATCAAACTGTCCCAATTCCTTAAATTGTCTTTTGATCTGCAACTCATCCATGTGAAACATCCACGTTCCGCTCGGCATAATACATGGTACCAGAGCGCATCAGTGTTAGAGGAGCAGTTGAGGCACTAACTACAGTGAAAAAACTTTGCACGAGTATTTTTCGCATCTCCACCGTTCAGAGGTTTGAAGACCTTGTAAATGAAATGGTGAACGGGATGAGCACACATGGTGACACACAGCAATAACATGGAGGATCAACATCTTGAAATCAACATCGATCTCCGAGAAAACTACGAGGGAGAAAAATCTTTTGCAAGGAATGGCTTAGCATCAAAAACCCTCAGAGCCAAATTGATGGCGTACACCTCTGGCTCAGCAAATCCTTCGTCACCACCGTTGTCCGCCTGGTCCACACCTGGCACGGTGGGAGGCACCGGTTGACAAGGTTGCATCAACAAAGGTTTACATTAGAACTGTTGGGACTTGAGAGATTCACCACCCATCTCCTCCAACAACTCAATGGTGATGGAGGAGCTGCAAAATGCCCGCAAGTAGGAGATTGTAATCACCAAGAGAAACCTTCAACTCTCTAGTGAACCTCAAATTAAACCGGCACTCTTTCGGTCGTTTGATCTTGCAAACTCCAATGGACCGATCGTCAAGATGTGGCTGACGAGTTTGGAGGTGTTCATCACCGCTGTTGGGGTCAACAAAGACAAAAAAAAAAAAAAAAAACATTGACCTCATAGAATCTCTTTTGTATGCCAAGACCTTTAGTTGGTGGTCTCATCTAAAGACCATTTAACAACACTAGGAGACTAGAGGAGGTGGATCAATAGCTCACGCGACCACTCTCACATAGTCAACCACAGGCATTCTACCTCTTGAGTAGATCAATCCGCAGTGGTACGACTCTCCGACTCCACCGGAAAGCTTGATGGATTTTGCATGTGCCACTCTTGCATGCCTTGGAAAATTGAACGAAAAGTCTAGCGCACAATGTAGGTTTAATGTCTACGTCAGTAGTCCAGCCTGGCAAAGGACATACAGATGTAAAATCATCACCGAAATTGACCTCGCCCCCAAAAATCTTTGTTTCGACTACAAAACTGCCTCAAACGCAACATGCGGCAAGCAATTACCATATTTGGCATCCAAACTGACTTTCCGCAAATTATCATAGCAGTTGATTGCATCGACAGCGCTGACTTGATGCTTGGATGCAAGAACCCAATGGCTGGCAACCCCAAAGCCAAAAATCACATTGTGGAGGAGAGAAGTTGCAGCCAACGGAAACCTTGTCTAATATGGATATTGGCATCGTCGATCAACTCGATCAATGGCTGTGTTGGAATTACACGAAATCAAGGCACACATTGTGTGAGTGTTGAGATTTGCAGCAACAGGCCAAAAGGGGGGCAGGAAGTCACATAGAAAAAATGAGGACTTAGAAAACAGAAATGGTCAGGAGTAGATGGCGAAACTCCTTCCCGGTCAAAAAATCTGCGGCCACCGATTGTCCACCTGAGTGGCTCACATCCTCCACGACAAGGGTTCATGAGATCACAAAGTTCAACGAGGGGTACAAAGATGACCAGCTGGTAAATTCATTTTTTTCCCAGGGGTGTTTGAAGGAAAAACCGTTGATGTATGACTACAGATCTATCAACATCACGAACCTCTATAACTACAAATCAGAGTTTTGCACGATGTAACACTAGAGAGGAATTCTGTAATGAGCAACCACACAATCATCCTTGGACGAGATTTCTTGTACTGACACAATCTGTAAGTAAACTGGAGCAGTGGAGCAATCCACGTTAGCATTAATGGTAGAAAAAGACATTTGCCTCTGATCGAGTGATCCACGATAAAACGACGGTTATATGAAGTAACGAAGGTGGAAGCAACAGAGGTGGAAGTAGTACAGGAATTTTTAGTAGTTCCAAAACACCATCTGATATCATGGGACGTGGCAAGAGGATGTTTGCGACGTGGTGCACAAGCGTGACTATTATACGTGGAAGGAGGCAAAGCAGAAGAAATCACAACAGCAGGTACAACAACGTTGGCCTTGACACCTAACAATTTTGGAGCCTTTCCGGAGGAGTTTGCACCACTTGTCGAGGAGTTAGAAGGGGTTCTTTCGAAAGAACTACTCCAAGGGTTACCCCCACAATGATACATTGACTACAAAATAGACTTGAAGCAGGCAACAGACTGACAGTCAAGGGGGCCTATCACATGAGCATCCACGAGCTGACCAAACCAAAAAAACTGCTGGACGAGATGCTCCTTTTTTTTGGCATGTTAGGTAGTTCCAGGGGTTAAAAAATTACTAAGGGCGACGTGGTTCACCCATGGTCTGACAAGATGCTTGGTGAGGGATTTATTAGGCCAGCCATGTCACCTTACGCAGCACCTATAATTTTCGTAAAAAAGAAAACCATTGAGATACGGATGTGGGTTGACTATCGAGTGTTGAAAAAAAAAATACCCATCAAGAACTAACACCCTCTTCCGTGAGCAGATGAACCTTCCAAACAACTCCACGGGACAAGAATTTCTACCAGAATTGACCTACGCATTCTATGATCAGACCTGTGCATCTGATGAGGACACAGAGAAGACAAAGTTTTGCATTAGATATAGGAGCTTTGACTTCACTGTTATGCCATTTTAAGTAACCAATATCCCTGCAACACTTGTGGTGGCAATGAAAAACATTTTGACCTTACTTCAACGGCTTCATTGTCCTGTACCTCAACGACATCCTGGTGTATAGCCATATTTCTAAGGAGCATAATGGACACATCAAAAAGTTCTCAAGACTTTACAAAGAGAAAATTTCTATGGAAAACTCTTGGAGTGCGACTTTGATCGCCGTTCGATCGGGTTTTTCGGCCACAACATTGGCGGTGGAAGGATCACCATGGACCCGGAAAAGGTAGATGTGATCGTCGATTGGCCAACTCTGACCGAAGTTTGGGACATAAAGGTGTTTTTGGGATTCTACAACTACTACCATCCATTTGTAAAGGACAACGCCCGAGTGTCAGTGCCTCTCTCCGAGCTCACTCATAAAGCCACCGAGTGGAATTGGGGAGAGAGCGAATAAGAATTGTTTAAATCTTTGAGAAACTCTTTGACCTCGGTGCCAGCCCTAGAGATCCAATGGTAGAATACTTCGTAGCCAACAACGAGTCCAATTTAGAATTCAGAGCCGTTCTCCTCTAAGACAATAGCGGTAGAGAACAATCAGTCGCATATATGTGCAAAACCTGTATGGTCCAGAACACAACTACGCTGAACAAGATAAAGAAATTCTTACATTCATGCACAAGTTCAACATGTAGTGGTGTTACTTGGTATGCCGATGATGCATCATCCACACCAATCACCGCAAACCCAAACATCTCTAGAATCAACCAAATATGAGGCGTCAACAAACTCGATTGATGGAGTTCGTTCAGTCCAATTTTGACTGCGACATCAAGTACCGACCTGGAAAAACAAGTCAAGCAGATGCTCTGTGTCCACGACCAGACTTAATGGTCAAGATGAAGAATTTTCTCATTCAGCAAGACCAGTACCTTGCAGGGATGTTCACGAAGGGTTTCTACGAGTTCGGCGGGAAAAACAACTAAGTTTTTCTTCAACAATCTCTATTGGCGATGTTAATTCACTCGCCAGGTCATCGTACCACCATATGAACAGTTACGAAAGTTTCTATTGGAGGAGTATCACGACACAGGTCCAAGTGGATACACCGGTGAGGAAAATATGATCAAGAAGTTGGCAAAGTATTACGAGTGGGACAGGATGCACACCAACATGGCAAACGTTTGAAAGTTATGTGTCACCTGTCAGCAACGAAAATATCACTGTACGAGGCTACCATGACTACTCTAACCAATCTCTATCTGAATGGAGCCGTGGGATGACATTAGCATGGATTTTTTGACAAGGGTACTAGTCACTCCGAAGGGCTATGACACCATCCTCATGGTGGGGGATCAATGTTCTAAATTGTTGCACTTCATTACTACATTGACCGCCTTCATTGTAGAAGGACAGCGTGTCTATATCTAAATCAGATCGTGTGACTACACAGCATGCCAGGTACCATCATCAGCAACAGAGACATCCACTTCACTACTCATTTTATGCACAAAGTGATGACGTGTTATGGCAGTTGGATCCAGCTATCAATAGCGTTCCTACCTCAAACCGACGGGCGGACAGAGCGGACCCATGAGACGCTCGAACAACTCCTCCGTAATGCATATGAGGCACAAGACACCGATTGGGTAGTAACTCTGGTGACCTTTGAACTCACATACAACTCCGTAACTTCTAGCGCAATGGGAGAATTTTTGTTTGATGTGGTTTATGGTAAAATTCTAGCCACACCAAAAGGACATTGAGGCCAAAGGAATATTCCCACGTTTTACATCCACCAATGGGACTTCTCTGGCGTCTGAGAAGAAACACGCTAGACCCTCATGAAGGCGCAAGCAACTATGAAGCAAGCAGTGGACTGACATTGCAGCAATGACGTACTCAGTGCCGGCGATCGCGTCCTCCTCAACCTAGCAAACATCAAATTTTGCGCACAAGACTTTGCAAAGCTCAGACTTTGATGGTTGGGCTCGTTTGAAAATGCACAAATACAAACTTTGGTTGTCGCTCGCCGTTGCCTACGAGAAAACATGGCCACCCTCCCAATCTTCCACGCCAACACACTCAAGCAGTACTGGGACCTTAGCAAAAACTTCCATGACGGAGACATCGATCCTCTACCTCTAATGCAAGTGGACGGCAATATGCACAATGGGATTGAAAACATTCATGGATATTGCCGCCATGGAAAAACAACTGAGAATCTGGTCAAGTCGCACGAGTACGGCAATGTGCGCAATATTTAGGAGTTGTACGACAACCTCTGAGACGTCGATCATGTGATCGATGGATATCATCATCGTCACTCGCCTATGTGTACTAACATGATGGGGCATCACAACTAAACGGAGGGGGGGGGGAAGTGCTTCATCCCAGACATACACGAGTCTCTAAAATTTGCGAGTGGACATTTATATCCTTCCATTCATGGCCTAACGCTTGTGACCTCAATGATTTTACATCGTTTGGACGAGGAAATTTTGGCCACTGGCCCCCACCTCTGTTCTTTTGCTTCCAAAGGTTCTGACAATTTTGACCACTTTCCAGAGTGATGGACAGGAATATTGCGGACCGAATTGATATTTCGATGTTTTTCAGTCGACTTCTTTGTGGTGCTAGACTTTTATAGAACTACGCCTTGATATTCTCAGAGCCACTGACTTCTCAGTGGTGTTTCTCGAAGCGACCTCTCACAATACAATATCGCACGCGTCGCTTGGCTCGAGCACCAAAGACCTAACATACACCTCATTATGTTTCTCGTCATTGTAGATGTGCGCTCGACACCTTCGATACGTGTCATCAAAGTACACATACTGCTATACAATAATTTTCAGTGTTTTCCAATTCCTCAAATCTTCGTTTTCTCCTCACCGTATCCTTATGAACCGTCCACGTTCCGCTCGACGTAACAACGTTGGCTGGAAATTCTGACACCCCCTCCCCCCCCCCCCACATTTTGACATCCCTTGATCGCAAGAATAGTGATCGAGGGATGCCACATCCCCACTTCCACCATTCTTGATGAGCGGGGCATGTTGCTTATAGAGTGTTACGTACCAGACATACACGATTCCCTAATCTTTTCGAGTGGACATTTTTGTATAACACAAATAGCCTACCGTGCATCGATACCCTGATGTTCACCCCAACGGTTGAGGACAATTCGGCTAACTACCCTCTCCCTCTGGTGAACCTTCTCAAACTTAAAAAAAACGTTGACCTCTCTCGCGAATCCACGACAGAAGTGTCACGACCTTTTGGTCGACTTCTCGACGCATCGAAACATATCTCAATTTATGCAGATGCATCACGCATCTTCACCGGCGATCCTTGAAGCCCCCTAATTTCTCGGCGGAGCTTCTTGAATCAGACCACTCACGAAAGGATCCCACACGCGTCGCTCAACAATCGATCCAACAACCCCGACTATGCCACATTCATAACTGGACACTTGTATGTATGTGATTGATCATTTTTACACTTGTCATCGAAGTACACTTACCACTAATTATGAACTGCTCAAATGTCCCAAATTGCAAACCGTGTTCTGCCTGGCAACTTCTACCGGTTCACCATATATGCTCCGTTCGGCATAACACTTGGTATCAGAGCGCAGCAATGCTGTAGACGCATCTGACTACTTTACCCATCCGGAAGACTACCTCGCACAAGCTGTCAGCATATTTCGTACCTCAATACTTCAAAGACTTTGCGACTACAACGTGAGGTGAGCGAGAGCGGCCAACAACCAGCAACACATCTTTGGCAACGACTTCGGTGATGGAGGAATAAAATGTGACGATGTACACGAACCCTGAAGCGGCAACGAACGCTGGCGTGGCAAGCTATGAGGCAGATGGATAAACCCCCATGACTCCGAAGACCAATCCAATCGTGGATCTAAGGGCATTAAGCCAGCCACCCTTACTGATGGCCTCAATGAAGATAGCACGAATGACAAGTGGCATCGGACGACAGGATTGGATCGAAAAGGAACTTGTGAACTGTATCTTCGTACTCGAGGGGATCAACAGCCATCTATTCCAACAAATCAACATCACGATGGAGGCTCTTCGCAACGCAAGAGCACGAGAAGCGATGCTCATCAAGAGAAAGACCCAACTCTTGAGCAAATCCAAAATTTGTCTGACTCCACCAGAACCGTTCAATCTTGCAAATTCTAAAGGACCGACCATTCGGATGTGGCTGACGAGTTTGGAGGTTTACTTCACCGTTGCTGGGGTCAACAACGAACATGAAAAGATGGACCTCATGGTCGTGCCTTTTTGTGGCACGGCGCTAAGTTGTTGGTCAGATCTAAACACCATCCAATGACAACAGGAGGCCGGAAGGACCTCATCAACGGCCAACGGCACCCGTCTCATATCGCCGACCGCAAGCATTCTACCCTTGGAACAGATCAACCCACAATGGCAAGACATGCTGACGCCATCAACCAACTGGAACGAATTCTTACGCTCGATGGTGGCACAATTTGGACGACTGTACAAGAAGTCTAACGCATAGTACAAGCTCAAGCGTCTCTGTCAGCAGTGAAACATAGTACAGTACATGTGGAGATTCCACGAGATCATCACAACTTCAGACATCGCCCTTGACAAAAATCTGTTTGTACTACAATAACAACCTTAAGTGAGACATCCGAAGAGCAATTTCCATCGTCGACATCTAAGACGATTTGCCAAGAATGTTTGTCATAGCAAAAAGCATCGATAGCACTACCTACAACACTCGGATCTCAAAATCCTACAGCTCGTAACCTCCAAACCACAATTATCATAGAAACGGAAGAAGCCAGTCTCGAATCCAATGGAAGTGGACGCCGTCAACCAGAGAGATACGTCCACCTTCTACAACTGCAAAAATGTTGGACACATCGCTCGTAACTCTCGGAGCAAGCAGTAAGCCAAAAGAGGGGGAAACCGTAGAAAAATGAATCGGGAAATGGTAAAGGGCTGAAGTGAAAGGTACAAATCTTATTCGAGCAGAACGATCTGCGCCAAAGAATTGCCCATTTGAATGGTCTATGATGTCGCAAAGGTTTCTAAGATTGCAAAACACGGCAAGGGGTACGAGGACAACCAACATGCGATACTGTTAAATGTCCAAAATCGAGGATGCAAGAGTTGCAGACTGGTACCGGCACTATTGGATGCTTCTCATAGATTTTCATTGTTTTGTAAGCAATGAAATGGTATGCAAGCTGGATTTGTAGACCAAAGCAATGTGTTTGAAGGAAAGACTGCCTACGGGAGTTTGCAAATATGTACACTCCAATTACCACTAAGACTATAGGTTCCAGGATCTACGGGATGTAACGATCTGGAGGTCTTGTCTAATGAGTGATAAAAAATATCATTCTCGGACGAGATTTCCTATACCGAAACAATCTGCTGGTGGACTAGAAGAGCGGTGAATTTGACGTGGAAATTAATGATGCAAAGCGACAAATTTTGTGTGTGGGAATGAAGACGACAGCTCACACAGAAGAGGTGGAAGAAAGAACAGAAATTGTAGTAGCCAAAAAGTGGTAGCGTGTTCAACCGATACCGCTCAACGTGGCCAAGTACTGCATAAAATGGGGAGCTCATGCGTGGCTCATACACCTTGAGCTAATGCAGGAAGCAAAGGTGGTAGCAGATCACGCATCACCCTTATCAGCCTCATCGGCATTGAGAAATTTTGCAAAGGTGTCCGAAGAGTTCTTACCACTTGTTTGAGAGTTTGGGAGCGTCTTCCCCAATGAAATCCCAAAAATCCTACCACCTCAACGAAACTTCGCCCATCGCATCAAGCTGAAGTCGGGCAGTCAACCCACCGTTTGAGGGGCCTATAGGATGAGCAATCACAAGCTGACCAAGTTAAAAAACCAACTCGACAAGATGCCCGGTCAGGGGTTCATCCGCCCATCCATGTCACCATAAGTTGTAGTAGTGTTCTTCGTAAAAAAGACACCTGATGAAATGCGGATGTGCGTGGACTATCGGGCATTGAATGACGCTACCATCAAGAACCACTTCCCTCTTCCCTCAACCGACGAACGTTTTGACCAACTCCGAGAGGCTCAAACTTTCACGAAAATCGACTTATGCAGCAATTATTGGCAGATTTCTATGGCAGACGTCGACATCGAGAAGACGGCGTTCCGAACTCGCTACATGCATTTTTAGTTCACGTTGATGTCGTTTGGACTTATGAATGACCTGGCAATGTTCATAGTGGCAATGAGAAATATCTTTCGTTAGTACCTCAACGACTTTGTCGAGGTGTACCTTGATGACATTTAGGTGTATAGCCGCACCCCGGAGGAGCACGACGGAAATCTTTAAAAAGTTCTCAAAGTTTTGGAAGGAGACGTTTTTTGGAAAGCTTTTTAAGTGTTTCTTCAGTCGCCGTTTGAATGAGTCTTTGTGTCACATTATCAACGGCGGACTGATCACTATGGATCCAAAAGAATTGGCAGCAGTTGCTGATTGGCCAACGCCGACCAACATTCCAGACCTTCAATTTTTCCTTGGATTTTGCAATTACTACCGGTGTTTTGTACGGGATTACATCCAATTGTTAACGCCTCTCTCTGAATTCACTCAAAGAGAAAGAGAGTGGTGGCGGGGAGACAGATAATAAGAAGTGTTTACCTCTCTATGGAACGCTCTGACCTCGGTGCCTGCCCTATGATTAGCCGATCCAACGGTCGCCTTCGTCATGGTAATGGAAGCCTCAGATCGAGCCATCGGCGCAATCCTCCTGCAAGACCATGGCAATGGAGAGCAACCAGTTGCATACATGTTTCAAAAACTACGAGGAACGGAACTCAATTATGGCGTACATGAGAAAGAAATGCTGGGGGATTAAGATATGGCGGTGTTATTTGGAGTGTTGCCGATGCTTCGTACGCACCAACCACCATGCATTGAAATGTTTGAAGACGTAGCCATACCTCAATCAAAATCAAACCCGATGGATGGATTTCCTTGAATCCGGGTTCGACTACAATATTGAGAACTTGTCAGGCTAAATCAACCCAATAGATGCACTAAGTAGCCGACTAGACCTAAGTCTAATGCACTAACACTTCACCTGCGATGAGATCAGTATCTGGAGTGGCTGTTCGCACGAGGCTACGACTAGCATGAAGGATACAACAAAGCCAAGTTTTGTTACGACCACCCTATTGGCGGCAATGATTCACTCGTTAGGTGGTCGTTCCCCCGAATGATCAACTTCGCTGCATGCTACTCGAAGAATGCCACGACACACGTCTAGGTGGAAACTTCGAAGAGGACAAGGTATTGAGGAAGCTGGCAAAACACTGTGGGTGGAACAAGATGCGATCCGATGTGGCCAACTTCTGCAAATCCTACTACACATGTCAACGACAAAAATCCCATTGAACACGGCCTCCCGAACTTTTGCAGCCGCTCCCCATTCCTACGGAACCGTGGACCGACATCTCCATGGACTTCGTCATAGGACTGCCAGTCACACCCGAGGGATATGACACAATCCTCGTGGTTGTCGACAAGTTTTCCAAATTTTCCCATTTTATCCTTATAACGACCACCGTTACCATTGAAGGAACAACATGGTTGTTTCTAAGCAACATCGTGCGGCTACACGGCATACCGAGAACCATCATGAGAGACAAGGATGGTTGATTCATTAGTCCTCTCTGGTGCAAACTGATGACTTGCTGCGACAGCCGGATCCGGCTATCTACGAAGTTCCATCCTCAAATCGACGGCCAAACCGAGCGCACCGATGAAACGCTCAAACAACTTCTCCGAACATTATACAAACCCCATGGGACGGATTGGGCGCAAAAAATCCCAACCACTAAAATCCCATATAATTCGGCGATCTCCACCGTAACGAGTAGAACTCCGTTTGAAGTGGTGTATGGCAAACTTCCCGCCACACCACTCGGACTATTAAGTTATGGTTAATCACCTCAAATTCACGCACTAGTTGATGGGTGTATCAAAAAGTGTATTCCTGCATGCAAACATTTTTCACAAAACATCCACATGAATGCATGTACTAAAATCCAAGATGTACATTTCTTGTATTGAAACATGACAGACACTCGAAAAGATACAAGCAGCAATGAAAGGAGCAGCTGATCGACATCGCAGCGGCGATGTTTTCATCGCCGGCGACAGAGTCCTCCTTAGCTCGGCCATCATCAAACTCCACAAAGCCCACTATTCGAAGCTGAAACCCCAATGTTTGGGACCGTTTGAGATCAAGGGCGCATGTAAACACCCATCGATCACGTAATCGGCAGTTATGACCGCCATCACCGAGCCACAACTGTACGCGCGCTGGGACATCGTGGCTAAAACGGGGGAATTGTTACGTAGTAGATGTACACGAGTCTCTAATCTTTTTGAGTGGGCATTTTTGTTATCACACAAACAGCCCACCGCGCTTCAAGACCTCGATTTTCACCCCGACAGTCGAGGGCAATTCGACCAATTGCCCTCGCCCTCTGTTGAACCTTACCAAAATTACTGACAACTTCTACCACTCTCGCGAATCTATGACAGAAGTTTCACGACCTTTCGGTCGACTTCTCGACGCATCGAGACATATCTCGATTCATACAGATGCATCTCACATCTTCACCGTTGATACTCGAAGCCCCACGATTTCCCGGTGGAGCTTCTCGAATCTGACCACTCACGATGCGACCCCACACGAGTCGCTCAACATTGGACCGAATGACCCCAATCATACCTCATTCGTAACTTGACACTTCTACATATATGTCAGATCATTTCGACGCCTGTCATCAAAGTACACTTACGGCTTATTATCATTTGCTCAAGTGTCCCAATTTCCAAACGGTGTTCTACCTCGCAGCTTCTACCTGTTCACCATCTATGCTTTGTTCGGCATAACATAGTGCAATGGTAAAGCAAATGGGGGATAAAAAAATGTCTGTCAAACCTATCGGCGGGGAGTTTTTGTTTTTAAAAATGTTGGGTAGGGTTTCACTAACCACCTCGCGGAATAGGTACAACAGAAATTTGGCCCTTTCTTGGTTGACGGCAGTGCGCATTATGTGTAGTCTGTCCCTCATAGATTAGAGAAAGGTCGGTGTCACACCGCCCCGTAGTAACTCCGAGCCGCATTCGGAGTTCCCTCTCATAAAAAAAACGACTAGTTGGAGGTCGTCATTGGGCATCTGTGGTCGCACTGAAGCCCGTAGCAACTCACCTTGGCTGGTAGGCACTGACACGAACTTTCATAAAATTTCTAACGCGAGACTGTAAGTGTTGACCCATGTTGTTGAGTCGCACCACTTGATAAACGCGCGAACTTTTGGGGGCCGTCGACAAGTTGCTAGAAAATTGCTAAACCCCTCGAGGTTTAGCAACTCCGCACAACTCTCCGCGGTCACGGAATTTTAGGACACAAAGTTGTCGGCCGAACTGCTGCCGACTCAATTTGCTTGTCTTTACTTGGACAGTGACGTCACTCCACTTTGACGAGAATGGGAAAAACAAATTTCAAAATATGCATGCTACTTGCGAGCGGATGGTGTCACACCGATGCTAAATGAACTTGAACGCGGAAAAGTGTGCGCCATCGAGGAAGGGTAAGGGTGGGTTTGGATGGCGTCGCATTGGCCGTGCTGTCCTCGAAATCTGTGCGACGTCCAGTTCAGCGTACTGTCTCGCGTGTGCGACCGCGGATGTCGTACGTCCGGTGGTTGTCCTCCGGACGCTCGACTGCACGGTCGTGCGACGTAGTAAGGCTCACGTCGTGCGCCCGTAGGCAGCTGGAGGACGTCGCACGGTTGTGCGAGGCCATCCAAACGCACCCTAAGTTTGGGATGACACGATTTGCCTCCACTGTCCTCGAAAGTACGCGACCTCGAGTTCGGTAGCGTGTCTGGAAACAACACGACCGCGCTCGATCGTCCGCTGGACACCGTCCGGACGATCGAGCGCGGTCGTGTTGTTTCCAGACACGCTACCGAACTCGAGGTCGCGTACTTTCGAGGACAGTGGAGGCAAATCGTGTCATCCCAAACCAACCCTAAATCGAGCACGTTCGACGCGGTTTGCGACGAACTATCTTATCGGCCCTACGAATTCAGCTCACCGCGACTTCCCGCGGTGAGTTGAGTTCGTTCGGTGCGACACCGGCCAAAGCCGCAGGAAAACAACGGAGACGTGTGGATTCCTCCCTGGCCGCTGTCCAGCTGCGGTCAAGTGCGATGGCGGCGCCGCTGGCAATGGCGATCGGCGATGGCCTGTTCCTGGGCTTCGACAGCTCCACCCAGTAAAGCCCCCCCGTTCCCTCCCTTCCCCCCCACTCCC
>SZWC01002655.1:158773-185804 GCA_023375785.1 Penium margaritaceum
CCCCCCCCCCCCTTCTCCCCCTCTCCCCAAGCACAGGTGCGAGCCATAGTGGAGGGGCAGCTGGCGTCGATGAGAGGGCACGCGGAGCGAATGGGTCTGAAGAGCCCTCCCAAGCGAATCATCGCCACTGGTGGAGCGTCGGCCAATCGTGCGATCCTGCGCGTCATTGCGGACGTGTTTGGCTGCCCCGTGTTCACCGCACCCAGCACTGGTGGGTGTGTTGTCCTTGATGGCACTGCATCCCATCCTCTTCCTCTTCATCTTTGTCTTCCTTTTCCTCTTCCTCTTCCTGTTGTTCCTCTTCCTCTTCCTTTGCCTCTTCCTTTAACTCTTCCTCTTCCTCGTCTCTTTCATCATCCTCGTCTATGCCGATCAGGAGCAAAAGTCTTTCCTCTTCGGCATCTCTTCCTCTTGTTCCGTTTCCACCTCCACTTTCTCCTCCACTTCCTCTTCCTTTTCCTCTTCCTCTTCATCTTCCTCTTCCTCTTACTCGTCCTCTTCCTCTTCCTCTTCCTCTTCCTCTTCCTCTTCCTCTTCCTCTTCCTCTTCTTCCGCCACTTCCTCTTCCTTTTCCTCTTAGAAGAGGAGAAAGAACAGAGTAAGACAAAGTCCAGTCCAAGTTAATCGACCTGCTTCAGACATGTGATGTGTGTCACAACCAGGCCTGTTAGATCGGATCGGATATCCAGTCTGAATCCAAATTGACACTTAAAACTGAACCGAAACCGAACCGAACATGCGTCGGTTCGGTTTCGGTTCTGGTTACTTCGGTTCGGTTCGGGTTCGGTTAGATCACCGTAATGTTCGGATCGGTTCGGTTTCTATCCGAACCAATCCGAACATTAGTATGTTCGGATTGCTGGTTTCAAAACGGGTCCATGCATGCTCCTCTCCACCCCCCTCCCTCATGTTCCCCTTTCCACCCTCAATCTGACTTTAATTTGGACTGAAAGCAACCACTAAAAAATGACTTAGTTGAAGAATGTGGTCAAAACCGAACTTAAACCGAATTGAAGCATGCACGCACGCACGCGCGCGCGCACGCACGCATGCGCGCGCGCGCACGCAGCACGCACACACACACGCACTCACGCACACACGCACGCACGCACGCACGCACGCACGCACGCACGCACGCACACACACACACACACACACACAGAGAGAGAGAGAGAGAGAGAGAGAGAGAGAGAGAGAGAGAGAGAGAGAGAGAGAGAGAGAGAGAGAGAGAGAGAGAGAGAGAGAGAGAGAGAGAGAGAGAGAGAGAGAGAGAGAGAGAGAGAGAGAGAGAGAGAGAGAGAGAGAGAGAGAGAGAGAGAGAGAGAGAGAGAGAGAGAGAGAGAGAGAGAGAGAGAGAGAGAGAGAGAGAGAGAGAGAGAGAGAGAGAGAGAGAGAGAGAGAGAGAGAGAGAGAGAGAGAGAGAGAGAGAGAGAGAGAGAGAGAGAGAGAGAGAGAGAGAGAGAGAGAGAGAGAGAGAGAGAGAGAGAGAGAGAGATGCCACACACATACAAACACACACGTACCACCCACCCCCCTCTCCCCTCCCCCCCACTCACACACACACGCACCTACCACATATATCTGGCAAGGCCAATGGCTCACCGACTCTCCCCCACAAAACGTCTGCAATGTGGAACTAGAACTGGAAATCTCACAACCTGGAGCTTGGGTGCGGACTGCTCAGGAGGAGCCACACAGCTCACACCCACTGCGCACGTGCGCTCATTGCTTTGGAGCCACACAGCTCACACCCACTGCGCACGTGCGCTCATTGCTTTGGAGCCTCACAGCTCACACCCACTGCGCACGTGCGCTCATTGCTTTGGCGCTTCCGAGGTCCAAAGCTGCTGTCGGATTTTGTGCTCGAGTCTCGCGACACTGACATCGAGCCCCGATTTCCGATAGCAGAAATGGCTGGATGTGACAGCGAGTTCCGCAAATGCCCTTTCCATGCCATCGTCGCCATTTCGTTAAGGCTGTGTGATTGGTTAGAGCCAGAACATTGTTTCTTCATTCAATCCTGTTAAGAGGGTAGGCCAGAGGCTCCAGTGCCATCCAGTCGGCTGCTGGTTGACCTGGCCGGCTTAGGATTCGAACTTGAGCACTCCCTCCACAGAAGTAATCAAGTTTAGAGCGATGCCCACTTATCCAGAATCTCCCCCCCCCCCCCCCCCCGCGCGCCCAATTTTGTTTTTCCCACCCTTGTTAGGGCTACGGAGCCATTGCAGCACAGCCCCAGCGCTGACTGGGACATCTGACAGCAGACTGGGACTACCCGGGCTGACTGTGCAAAACTCTGTCTGCGCTCTTGCAAAATTGACTCCGTACCCTATTTCTCTTTTGTGCGTGTTGGACCATCGGTGATGAATGCTCTCATGCACTCACGTTTCTTCCACGCTTTGCAAAACGTCCCAGAGTAGGCAAAATGCTTCCTCGACGATTTGCACAACGTCTGACAAACATTAATTCTAAGGCACTTTGCACGACGTTCAAGAGATATGCAGTCACATCATGCATGCACTCATACACTCATGCACTCACACCATGGATGCGGTCATACACTTATGCACTCATACGCCATG
This sequence comes from Penium margaritaceum, assembly GCA_023375785.1. Lineage (NCBI taxonomy): Eukaryota > Viridiplantae > Streptophyta > Zygnematophyceae > Desmidiales > Peniaceae > Penium > Penium margaritaceum. The sequence goes on from SZWC01002655.1 coordinate 161,356, forward strand.
CATTCGGTCATGCACTCATGCATGCATGTTCTCGTGCACACACACACACACTCACCATTCCATCCATCATGCGCACACAAACGCTGTTGTTTCAGACTCGGCATCATGCGGCGCTGCGCTGCGGGCCATGCACGCGTACGCCTGCCACACCTCCGGCCGCTTCGTCCCATTTGCGGACGTCTTAGCACAACAGCAGTCCTCAGGGTCTGATGGCGGCGGCAGCGGCGCTGCCGCAGCCACAGTCACGAGCCTCACGGAGGCGGCGGCCGCGGGGTCGGCGGAGATCTGGGAGAAGTACGGCGTGCTCGTGCGGCAGCGGATGGCGTTGGAAGCGAAGATGGTGGAGGAGCTGGGCGGCCAGTGATCGTTCTCGCACAAAGACAGTTTTGAAAATGAGTTAGAGAATCCCCCTCTACTTCCCAACCACCTGCCGCGGCGTGCTGGTGCTTGGCATGGGATCCTATTCAGAAGTCATCATGCACAAGTCATCATGCACAAGCCGTCATGCACAAGTCATCATGCACGAATTGACCTGCACAAGTCATCGTGCACGAATTGACCTGCACAAGTCATCGTGCACGAATTGACATGCACAAGTCGTCATGCACGAATTGACCTGCACAAGTCCTCATGCAATAAGTAGCAGCAGGGTGGGAGTGGCATGGGGAGAACGTGCGGCCATCGTCGACGTCGGAAGCGAAAGAGGGTGGAAGGGGCAGGGCAGCATGCGAGCATGCCGACACGGGATGCCCTTGCACTCGTCTGCCGAGAGAGGAGCTTCTGCCTAAGCAGCAAGTTCCTTCCTCGTGGCCGCGGAGGGTTGGGAGTGGCACGGCAGTTCCTGCAGCAGCAGATGCCATCGTGGGAAAGGATGGTGCCTCCACCATCCTTTCCCCCGATGGCAGGCCGAGACAAAGGGATTGGATTTCTTGTGAGAGCCACCATGGCCGAAGAGGGCGTCGGCGGTGGAGGAGGGGCCAACCTAGTGAAAGCCACCGCAGTTGTTTTGGAGAGCAGAGAGGGAGTCCCACATATTCGCCTTCCTCTCTCTAGCTTGAGCGTTGACTCCCACATCTTGCGCGCAGATTGTTGGCACTGGAGAGTAGAAATGGTGGAGGGAGGTCGGGATGGCCCTAAGACTTTGCAATTCATGGTGCCGTTTGTTTGCATTGAACTCCGTGGGAGCGTCCTCCGCTGTAGAGGTGTGGAGTGTGTTGCTGTTGGAGCTTCACGTGGCATTTCCGTGGCACACCTCTTCTGCAGCAAGCGCTACCATGGTGGGGAGGCAATGTTTTAGTCTGCACTTGCGCTTTGCACTTGTTTCTTGCGGAAACGTCGAGCAAGTTCTATCATGCGACTTTTCTGTTGCACACCTCTCCCGCGAAACTTGACAGTGGTTTGACAGTCATGATGTGTTGGTTTCCCTTGCATAGTAGCTATATCAAATTTTGGCGACCTTCGCAGTACCCTACCGCCTCTAATTAACAGTGGAACTCTGGAATCGGTCGTAAAAAACACTAATTTGACAGTGAAAATGTTGACTTTCCTTTGTCAACTTGGACAGTCTCTAAGTTGACACACCGGACACATTTATCTCTTGAATCGTGGCTGGTTCGACTATCACAGCTTCGACCACGGTGGCCCAGACCATGGAATTCCTCATAACGTGAGAAGATTACGAGCGTCCAAGCAATGCTGTCAGCGCATGCAATGGGCTCACTTTGACGTGCAAACAATTTCACAGATGCCAGAAAATCAGGACCAAGGTTCAAACAACAAGTTCGAAGCGGATGGGGAGAAATGCCAAAGCAGACACCTTTTCCTTTCCGATGCGTCACAAAAACCATAAATTTGTCCAAACCCGGAAGGTTTTCACCGATAAATTGTGACAATAGGGTACATATTGTGTTGTGTACAATGCATCCATGGAATGAAAGGCATTCCACTTCTTTTTGCACGTCTTGGATTCCCGACATGGTATGCACAACCAGAAAGGTGTGATTGTGCATGTGGCCTTTCTAGGGTTCTAGGATATGGCAACTTGACAAAGGTTCCTAGCAAGGACTAGGATTGTAACAGTGTACAAGGGAGCATGCTTCACCCTTGAAGCTAGATATGAAGGGTTCGTGCAAATAGAAGGTGGGTAGAGTCGTAGCCATCACAATAGCGTACACATGAAGGCGTTGCGTTCAACGAAGTTTGGAGAGTCCCCTCTTGGAGTCCTCTTGTGCTTACTCACAAGACATACCGTACTGACATCAACTTTCGCTCAAATTTTAAAAAGGAATTTAATGGTACTAACATTCACCCAAAAAAGGGTCATTTGTATTTTTTTTGTGTGGTCTCCCATCCCCTCTTTGAAAAAAAAAAGTGGAAAATCAACTTTCGCCCATCGTTCATATCCGTGTACTCGGTCTTCTCGTGTCCTACCTTGGAAAGTCGAACACCGAAGTTCAAGTCTTTTTTTTTCTTTTTTTTTGTTGTGTGGCTTAGACAGCCTTAGAGGTGAGGGAACCTATGCTGCACCCTTGAGGTTCTGCAAGAACCCCTCTGGCGAAGGCTTTCAGTCAAAGGACTGTGCCTTATGTGCCGAAGCACACCAGTTTAGGTACCCACAGCGGATGGAAATCCGTTGTGGGTTATGTGGGAGTCCCACCCACCAACCCTCACCCCTAAGGGTACCTTCGCCACGGGTCGTAACCCTATGGCATTGGGGGATCAGGACCAGCTTTTTATACTGAGCCCTGAAGTACCCGTCCCCCCGAGATGGTAGGTTTGTTGTGCCAGATGTTTTTCAGTGATGGGTGGATTGCGAGGTAGTGAGGATGTAATTTTTTGTCAATGTTGCATATTTGAGATTGTTGAGTGAGTTGTTGGATCATGGTGTTAGTTGTCTTGTTGTCCTGTTTTTGATGGAGTCTTAGCACCGAAGTTCAAGTCGTCGGAAGAGCAACTTCGCGGGCGTCCATCCGATCGCAGTTGTCGCGGGAGGCTCCCATCACGTGTGGGACGTGTGATTCCGTGATGTTGAGGTCGCATTTCATTGTCAGTCGCAGTGTTACATTTCTTTTGATGTACACATTTAAGATTAGCCTCGTAGGTGTACCCTGGATGAAGAAAAAAAACATTGTTTTCTCATACTAGAATATGGATCCTACTATGGGGAAAATTTGGCACTCTGCCATAATTTTGAAGGTGATCCTCCCATACACGATTGAGTTTTTTTACAAACACATGGGCGGAAATGTAGAATTGTTTTAGGCGAAAGTCAAAGTCAGTACGGTAGAATGTGAATTTTTTTTTTGGAGTTTGTAAATGGTCCAATGTGTTTGTGCATGGGTTTTCAGAAGTCCGAGCGTCAGATATTGTTGTGTAGTGAAATCTTCCCAGAGCTTGAAATGATGATGCACTGTTCTGGGCAGAACTAATTTATGCTGCCTCACACAATTGGACTGAAGTGTGTGGCCTGCTGCGCCTAGACTTAGTGCCTAAGCAGCTTAAGCTACTCAAAAGTTAGCGTCAAAACTGCAGTTAGAAGTGAGTGATGACCGAGTTGATAACAAGAATGGGGTGTGGTGTGAGACCCCTCCCACACTAATCTAGGCCTTCACCTCGGTGAAGTAAATTACTCAGTTTAACAACCAATTAGGAAATTGCACTATTTTCTAGTCTGTGGTTCTTTTGGTGAGCCCATCAGGGGACTGATAGCCCCATTCCGAGCGTCGTCCGTTTTCCCTCAAAACTGGACCATACCAAAGCATGCACACTACGAAGGGATTCATGAACTCAAAATCAGCAAAAAAAATCACACATGGGAGTTATGGCTGCCTAAACCTAGGCAGGCTCTATGCTACCAAGAGCAGCTGTCCATGACTGTCGGTGACATGAGCGTCGGTGGCTATTGTTGATGGAGCTTGCCGCACACTAATGTCAAGTGGCAGACCCCACACAAGGAGACGGACGCCACGTCTCTCAAAATGGTGTGGCATTCCCTCCATCACTCAGCGCCCACTATCGTCAATGTCCGTTGAGTCAGGCGTCTGCACGAGCATGTACACCAGCGGAGAGGTTATAGTATAGATTAGTGAGACAGATTACGTGCAAATCACAACACTCTCCTCTCGTCGACATCATGCTCATCGATGGCCACGAGATCCTTGCAAGCAGCATCCCATTTGGCAGCGTCAGGTACGGCCCTCTCCTCACAGAGGCTCATTTGATCGAATACCTAGATAGACAGCATGACTGTCAACAGATGTGCGGTTCCAAGGCCCACTAGAGCACAGGACAGCGATCCTTAGACAAGATGTCGATGCTCGTGTGAGATCACGGCATAGGCCAATATGGATCCAAGATGAAAATCCACTGTGACGACGGCAAGGACAGTCAGACCCAATGCCTTCGACCCTTGATCCTCACTCACTAGAGTGTGAGATAGGGACATGGGAAAGAGGGTAGTGGCCGGAGGCGGCCGATTGATGGCAAGACGCATGTCTAGGGGAGGTGCTGGGGTGTGTTGACGAAGACGACCACCAGGAGTGCGTGAATGTGTCCGATCAACACTAGACGAGTGGACGCGTAGGGCTCCAGGAGGCAAGGATACGGCAGGTGACTCCATTGGAGTGACCGACGCAGGAGTTGGAGAACTGCTCGACTAGAGTGATAGACTCTGCCGGGGTGGCAGAGTCAGCGGCCAAAGAAATGGACCTAGTCGCTTGGTCGGGGGAGTCAGTGGCCAAAGGGGTGGACTTGGATGTGTGGTCAATAGTCGGAAGGAGACTTACATGGAGACTCTGGTATAGTCGGAGTATCTGGTGTGTGTGGAAGCGTAGGTGACACGGTAGAACCAGGAACTCTTGACACTCACAGACCGGGAGCAACATCGCACACCGGTGTCGAATCTCCACCACGCAATGGTAGCAACGGCCCAGAAGGATCTCGACACGGACAAAAGGGAATTCGCGTAGAAAATCCTCCTCAAAGAAATATGCATCATGTGACTCGATAATGCAATATGAATCAGGATCCCAAAACCGCCAAGCCTTTGACTGATGAGACACCGAATAAAGGTACAGTGACAACCACGGGGAGCCACTTTGCCGTCCCATTGGTCCTCCGTGAGCAAGACACTTGTGACACAAATCCAGACGTAGACAAGACGAAGATCTGCACGTTGTGCACACCAGTAGTGGTAAGGGGTGACGGGACAGGGTAAGGGACCATGGAAAACTCCGTTCCAAACCAAGGTCATATACGAAATGGCCTTGAATAAGAAGCTCTTGGACAGACTTGACTCAATGCGCACAATGCGGAAAGCATCAACCATGGAGCAGTTTCAAGGCTCAGAAACTCCATTCTGCTCCAGAGTGGAGATGTAATGTTGTTGATGCACAATGGCGTCCAGGGCTCGTTCCATGGGTTTTTCCCTCTATGTCACTCTGGGGTCATAAAAAACCCATATAGGGAGATTCGACATTTCAAGTCTACGGAGGCCCATTTCTGTTTTTACCTCATCCCCTCGTCCTGGGTCCGAAACAAGGAGGGTATTACCCCAAACTCCTGAGTTCGCACAAGTTTTTCTGTTTCAAAACTCGCAATTCGACCTAAACGAACTAAAGTTTTTTTCATGTGTCGACAGGAAATCGTCGCGTGCAAGACACGATAGGTGATTTTGCACCGACTTGTCTTGTGCGCACCTCGCTCTTGCTCTTGCTCTATCCCTCATCCGTGATTACTCTCGAGAGCCAGGAGGGCGAGCGAGGGCGAGGGCACGAGGCCACAGGCCTTGGCCTTGGAGGCCTTGTGGCCTCCTGGCTGCCGATCGAGCAACTAGATCGATCGACAACTTTTGGCTCTCCAGCGAGTGGCCAGACGGTTACTTGACTGGCCACCGATCATCCAGCTGGCTGGCCGCCGGCCGGTAGGTAGCTGGCGGGTGGCTGGCTACCGGCCAACGCTTGCAAAAGCGAGGGGTGGCTGGCTACCGGCCAACGCTTGCAAAAGCGAGGGGTGGCTGCGAGCCACCTCCTCACTATTGCAAGGTGGGAGGGCCGACCGGTCCTCCCGCTATATTCCTCCCCACTTATTATGAACCGTCCCGGTTCATGACCAACAAGTAAGACTGCCAGATAGTGAGTCGTCAACATTGAAATCACCAGACAAACATAAACACGTGCATGAAACTTCGACCTTAGGTGCAGCTTGTCGGTCAGCACTTCTAGCGACCTCCGTTCTCCAGGCTGGAGCATCTATGCTGCAACCATGTTGGGCTTCCCCGACCTCTTGTGGTTGTTCTCCATGAATGCTGCCCCACGAGAATTTTATTCACTATTGTTGCGTTCAGGTGGTACTTCCTGCCACCCGTCGATGTGTAGAAGCTACAACCTGGCTGCAGAATACGTTGATCACCCCTATGGAAAACCGAGATTTGGGCTCCCATGAGTAATTTTCATGTCTACAATCGGCTCAATGAACAAAGTATTCCCTAATAATCCACGATTATAGTTCATGATCTCGATATTGGAGTAGGCAAAAGACCTTGTATTTGCCATTGGCAGCAAGGACTGCCAGTGGTGGCTGAACGGTTCCCTTTGTTGTGTATGGAGCTAGCAGGCTCACATGAAACACGTCATTAATATTCATACTCAGCGGAAGCAGCAATCGGTATGCCACTGGCCCGATACGTACAACGATAAGAAACGACAAAATCTAGTTCAGTAGAAGTTTGTGCGCACCTGGCAACTTTAGCGAAATATTCTTGGTGCTAAGCAACACCTTGTCACTGATGTTAACTGAGACCTCACGGCGACTTTTGTTGGCATATGCCTTCATCATTACCGAGCAGCTTGAAGGTGACCCTTCACCTCCTGTAACAAGGAGTCTGTGCATTCGGCAAAGGCTTGAGCAAAGAGAACCTGTCCTCCTGTTCTTCTACTCTTCACCAATGAAGAGGGTACCAATAGAGGCCGACCACTGTTCAACACAAACAGTGTGAACTGTGTGGACTCGTTCACTGAGTTGTTCACCGCAAACTCTGCCAGTGCTATGAATTCTTCTCAATCATTCATGCCAGGGTCCAAGTAAATGTGGAGCCTTAACTCCAGAGTGCAATTCATGCGCTCAATTTGTTCGTCAATTTGAGAGTGTAATGGTGTCAACATTTGCGACTCGCTACCAAAGTACTAGGGCATCTTTTCCCAGAACTTACTAGCAAGTTTTCTATCTTGATCGGAGATGATACCCAATGTCAATTGGTGGTAATTCATGACACCCTCGAAGAAGAGTCAAATGGTCTCCTTTGCATTCATATCGGTGGTTGTAGGAATGGTGTGGTTCATCTTCGTAAGATGATCGACAACAACTAGTATTGTATCGAGGGCACGGGCCGTGTCCAGAAGACGAGTAATAAAGTCTATGTTGACGCACTCCCATGTAGTCCGAGGAATGGGAAGCCATTCGAGGAGTCCAACAGACGTTTTCTTAGTGGCCTTGTTTCAAAGACATTGGTTTCATTTCATGCAATATTTACGGAAATTGACACTCCATCTTGGCTACCAAAATTGGTCCGAGAGTGCCTGTCTGGTCTTTCGAGGTCTCACATGACCTACAACCGGCGGGTCGTGGAACTGGGAGATAATCTTCGCTCGAAAGTCTCCCGAGTCTGGCACAAATTTTTTATCTCCATGGCAAGAGATTCCTATGGCCTCCACCAATCCGTTCTTGTCCAAGTTTTTAGAGTCTTGAAATTAAGAATCCACATTGTATCCATCTCGATCGTGTTTACAAAACCATTGTAGTGCATAATCTCATGAGGTTGTTGTCGCAGAGGTACAGGGGGATCTGGTGTTCACACTGTTGCAGTCACCATGGCCACAAAACACCTACCGACCTCGATGGTTTACTCAATTTCCACAGGCTATCGGCTTAGTGGATTAGCCACATTGATGCGTCATGGCAGTTTTTCCCATGTGAACAAAAATGGGCTCAGTGTTTGCTCCAACGCGCCTGTCGTCTTGATAGGTTTAATAGTGTTTGAAAAAACACCAACGTGTTGTGGTCGGTCATAACCGTCACATCCCCCACGGCGTCCTCGAGGTAGCAATATCACATCTTTAAAGCATGTACTACCACAAGGAGCTCTTGATCTCCAGTCGTATACCCCGTCTCCGTGGGGATGAGGTCCTAGCTTTCATGTGTAACTCGGTGACTATTCCGTATGAGAACTACTCCAAGTCCTACTACCGACGCATCACATGATACATCAAACGGTTGCGATGGGTCCGGAAGATCTGAGACGGATGATATGGATAGAAGTTCTTTGACTTTAAGAAAGGCATTATCAAAGTCAGATATCCATACCCAATGCATGTCTTGTCGTGTAGGCCTAGTTAATGGCACTACTAGGATCAACACCCTTGCATAAACCGTCGGGAGTAGTTTGCAAAGCCAAGGAAATAACGAATCTGTCCAACGTTCTCTGCATGCGGCCAATCCACTACAGCTTGGACCTTTTGTGGGTGGACACCGATGCCATCCTTGCCGACTATGTGTTCAAGGAATTTTAGCTCATCTTGTGCAAACTTGCACTTGCTCACTTCCGCATATAACTTTTGTTGCTGAAGGATCGCGAGGACATAGCGCAGATGTTTTACGTGTCCTTCCATTGGTTTGGAGAAAACCAGGTTGTCGTCCAGGTAAACCTAGATGAATTGACCAAGTTGCTTGGCGAACGTTTGGGACGTTCGTTAGCCCGAAACATAAAATCTGAAAATCATGGTGTCCCATGTGCGTTTGAAACATTGTTTTGGGCACATCATCTTCCATTATGCGGATTTGATGGTACCCTTGAGACAAATCGGGGGACAGAAATACTTTTGCCCATTGGGGTTGGTCAAACAAGTCCAAAATCCATGGTAAAGGGAATCAATTTTTCACCGTCAACTTCTTCAACGCCCGGTATTTAACACACATCCGTTAACTACCGTCCTTTAATTCACAAAAGGATCGATACATCGTACGGCGAGCTACTTGACTTGATCAACCTTTTTGCAAAATACTCTTTGATTTGGTATTTGGCCTCTCGCCTTCCTACTGGACTAGAGCAATACATAGGTCGAAACGGAGGAGTCCCCTTTGGTTGCAGCAAAAGCATGTGGTGCATGTGCTATTTTGGTGGATGTCCAACCAGTGGGTCTTGGAATACATCCGAGAACTCCACCAACCAAGATTTGATCTCTTGTGGCGTGTCTTCCTTCACATCGTCCTCCACTTTCTGTAGCTATGCCAAGATGTATAAAAAAACCTTCTTCCAATACGTCTCTTGACCTGCATCCCATACAATTTTGGTATGGATTTTTAGTGAGGCTGGTGACAATCACGTTCTTAGAACCAATGCAAAGCGACGATGTCACTTTTGAAGGATCAAGCGCTTTAATTCAAATCACATCAGAGCCTTGTTTTCACAAAATGAGGGATCACCTAGCACCACATCGAACGGGTCAAGAAGGTTGAGTACCTTCAACTGACACTTTGTGTGTAATCGTGAATACAAATTCTTACTGTACAGGTTCCGATCATAGGTACCGTACTATAAGTTGGTCAGTGCCAAAAGCACTTATTACGGCTTTAACCTTCCTTGAATGTGCGTTATGACTATGGATTTAGAATCTACAAGATGAACCATGCGACATCAACCCATAATGGGGTCGATCCATTAGGGATTACAGAAGCTAAACCCGGCCAAAGGTTGGACTGGCCAAAACAAGTGTCGGGAACTCATCCTCAAGGACCAAGGCTCAACCCTCGGAAGATCCAAGAAGGCCGAAGTGCACCTTGGGATCCGATTCTTCGATGAATCAAGGATCATTGAGGGCCAAGGATGCTTCGGAATTGTGCCCAAATGTGTTAATGGCAGAAAGGGAATTTGGGGCGGTTGTCACCGCCGTTAGTGGTGCTGCCAGCGACTGATTGTCGTTGTTCATAGAAACGACCATATCTCGGCCGTCCCCCTGTAGAATAACATGATTCCTGGTATGTTGGAAATCTAGGAAGATGAGCTATGTGATGCTAAGGTAATAACACTCATCTTTAGCCCATGCTAAGCCATGCACGACTCGACAACCTTGGGTCGCCTAGGATGTGTCATGTACATGTAGTCTTTGTATGTTAACACTTGAATAACAAGTGCAATTTACTTCCACTTTACCTCACGTGTTCCCGTGCTCCTCCAAGACAATCCTACGCTTCAGCATTCACGGGAAAGTGTGCACCCGTCTTCCCTTAGTTGCCGTTCCCGCTGGTTGGTGTCTGCACCATCTGGTTGAGGCTAGCTCACGGAGCCCGATTTACACTTGGTATCAGAGCCACCCTTGGCTGAGGGGCACAATCATCTACGTGGCAACCTCTCTTGGTCAGTATCAACTAGCACGTATCTCGTCTCCTTGGCGGATCCGTGCCCATGGCCAACCACACACTCCGGTGACAAGGTGGTAACCGGAGTACCCGTTGAGGAAGAAGTTACACCGGACGTAAAGATGACTTCATCTAGCACGTACTCATTGGCCGTGGCATTTGACGCACAAGGCAAATTATTAATAGCCACAGTGTTGTATACGTTTCTTGCCGACATGCAGGCCAAGATGGACCTGTTGGAGAAACAGAATGCGTATCTCAATCAAGAGCTCGCGAAGCATCTCGTGACAACACCAATGGTTGTTGCCACCGCAAACGGAGCTACGGTGGACATCCTGAGCCTGCCCAAGCCAAAGCCGTTTGACCCAACGCAGAAGGATGGGCCAACTCCACACGCTTGGATACTCGGACTAGAGTTGTACTTCACCGCCATCGGTGTGGATGCCTCAAGGTACGAGGCACGCCGCAACTATGCCATGACTCTGGTGAGAGGGGCATCGTTGGATTGGTGGGCCGAGATGATGCAGTCCATTTCACATGGCAGTGGAGCATCAATGGTCACCGGCATTGCAGCTCTGACCGAATCTCAACGCCATTGGTTTCAACCTGTAGCAGTGACGACCCTACCCTGAAATGGCTGACCTCGTGGAAGGAGGTAGAGTCATCGGAGTCGTTTCTTAAGCGCTTCACCGTGGGTGACATGTGGAACAAAGCGCAGGTCAAGCTGCGTCGGCTTCGCCAAACTACCGATGGCATCCACTACAACTGTAGGTTTCATGAGATTGTTGCCAACTGTGGCTTTGACTCTCATGAACTGTGCTTCCACTACAGTAATGGCCTCAAGAACAACGCCCGTACTATGACGGTGATTCATAACCTCAAGACGAGTTGCCGGGGATGATCGTAGCAACAGAGCGGTACTAGTGGCGCGTACAACAGGTGCATGCCAACAGCCACAACTCATTTAGAGGTGGTTACGGCATGCCGGACGAGAGCGATGACACACCGATGGAGATTGGAGCGTTGCAACGACACAGGTGCTACAACTATGGCAAGCCTGGCCATATTGTGCGTGATTGTAGGATTCCAAAGAAGGGCGATGGCAAGGGTAAGTGGCAAGGGAAGGGGAAGCAAGCCATGAAGGATGCAGCAAAAGCAACAAAGGAGTCGGGAAACCAGAAGAACTGCAAGTAGATGGCGTCACTCCTGGCTCCTCTCAGCCCAGGCTTCCAGTTGAACGGCCGCCTGAATGCCTTGCGGCAATTAAGGGGGTTTCCGAGGTTAGGGTATGGGATTCAGAATGTGAGGAGGAGCATCCCACATTTCCTTTGGAGGCACGAGTGGAATGCGTCAAGGAGAAGGTGAAGAGTCTGCTAGATTGTGCTACAAGCCACAGTTTTGTGAGCATGGAGTGAGCTCGGAAGTGGGACCTTGCACTCACGAGAAAGAAGCGGACCACTAACAAAGTGGACGGCACGATTGAAGTGGGGTACCTAGCTAGTCGTCTCTCCATTCGTGTGTGGAAGTTTTACATAACAGCCGTATACCGGGTGTACCCGATGAAGGATTACGATGTGATCATCGGTCGTGACTTCCTCCACAACTACAATCCAGCCGTCAATTGGGAGGTGTACATCCTCTCAGTCAAGCTCGGAGAGGAGGAGTATCTCCTGCCTACGTGGTCCGAGGGAGAGATCTTGGAGGAGGGGACTTGTGAGGAGAAAGCATTGTAGCAGTCGGCGCCTTGCAAAGAGGAATCGGCGCTTAAGATGTTGAACTTGGCGTAGCTCAAGCGCATGATTTGAAAAAAGGAGCAGATTTTTTTGGCGTTCGTGCGAGACGTGGAGGACGATTTCGACAAACCAGAGGAGGTGGCACCTGGCGTGGTGCATGGGGAAAATCGTGAGCAGCCAGGGGTCCAAGGCAAGTTTGCCGTAGTGCCCGAGGGGCTTTGGAAGTTGTATATGGAGTTTGAGGACGTGCTCCTTGACACCCTCCTGGTGGGTTTGCCACCAAAACAGGACGTGGACCATCGCATCGACCTCAAACCTGGAGCATGCCAGCTTGTTCGTACAATGTACCGCATGAGCAACGTGCAGCTACAAGAGCTCAAGAAGCAGCTAACCGAGATGTCGGAGCAGGGCTTCATCTACCTGTCCTCGTCTCCTTATGCAGTACCTCTCTTGTTTGTGCAGGAAAATACGGGAGAGATGTGCATGTGCGTGGACTACCAGGCGTTCAACGAGTTGACCATTAAGAACCGGTACCCCTTTCCACGAGCCAATGAGCTCTTTGATCAGCTTCGTGCGACTCTCTTATTCAAAATGATCGACCTTCAATCCGGCTACCACCAGATCTGCATCGCAGCAGATGATGTTGAAAAGAAGGCCTTTTATACCCCCTATGGTCACTAAGAGTCTCTACTGATGCTCTTCGGGTTGACCAATGCGCGGGCTACCTTCATGGCGGCGATGAACAACATCTTCCGACCGTACTTGGATGACTTTGTGGTGGTGTACCTCAACGACATCTTGATGTATAGCAGGACGACAGAGGAGCATGAGGAGCATGTGAAGAAGGTCCTTGAGATTTTGAGGAAAGAGACGTTTTTTGTAAAGCTCACTATGTGTGAGTTCGCGGTGGGAAATTTTGAATTCCTTGAACACATCATTGGCAATGGACAGATTGCCATGGACCCGCGCAAGGTGTTGGCCATGTAAGAATGGCCAAATTTTTGTAGTGTGCACGATGTGCAGGTGTTCCTTGATTTCTGCAACTACTCCTGCAGGTTTATCCTTGGCTATGTGGGAGTGTCAATGGCACTCTCCACTCTCACTCACAAGGATCGCGAGTGGAGTTGGGGAGTTAGAAAGCAAGAATCCTTTGAAAACCTTAAAATGCTCTCACCTTCGCACCAGTCTTACACTTGGCTGACAGCGGCCGTGAGTTTGAAATGGCGACGGATACATCGGACCTGGCCATTTGTGGTATCCCTTTGCAGGATTTTGGCAACACGTCTCAACCGGTCACCTACTACTTGTGCAAGCTACGCAAGACAGTGCTGAACCACTCCATCCATGAAAAGGAGATGCTCGCCGTGGTCACGGCCTTTAAGAATTGGCAGTGCTATCTCAATCAACGGAAATACATCATCTACACGGAGCACCACGCATTGAAGTACTTCAAGACGCAGCCCCAATTGAGCCGGCGGCAAGCACAATGGATGGATTGCCTTGAGTCACACTTCGACTACAAGATCGTGTACCGGCCGGGTCGCATCAACCCAGCCGACGCATTCTCACGGCGGCTGGACCTGATGATGTAGGTCACATTTCTCACCATCCACGAGGATGCCTTCTGTGTGAAGCTATTCATGGAGAGATACGAGGCGCATGGCGAATATGACGCTCGGAGATTTCTCTTGGAGGTGCCATATTGGCAACGGTGTGGCACGCAGCAAGGTGTTGGTTCCCACGGTGGTCGTGCTTCAGCGACTGATTTTATGGGGGTGTGATGACAGCGGCTCGAGTGGCCACTTCTCCGGTGACAAGACACTGAAGACGGTGACTCCTCCAGTGGTACTGGAGTCACCATGTCATTGGAGGTCAGCCACCTCCAATGACATGGTGACTAACCATGTCATTGGAGGTGGCTGACCTCTGCCGGAATTGTGATGTGTGCCAACGCCACAAGGCAGGGAGAACGAAGACCCCTGGTCTCCTCCAACCCTTGCCCATCCCCGAGCAGCCTTGGAAAGGTATCTCCATGGACTTCATCACGGACTTGCCCGAGACAGCGGCAGGTCACAATACGGTGTTGGTGGTGGTGGATCGCTTCAGCAAGATGTCCCACTTTATTGTGACGCTTGATATGGTGAGCCTGGAAAGCACGGCTCGGATGTTTCTTGAGCATGTGGTGCGCCTCCATGGCGTGCCACGGTCCATTGTGAGCGATCATGACCCGCGCTTAATAAGCAAGTTCTGGCATGAACTCATGGAGCAGTACGGCAGGAAAGTGCAACTTTCGACCAGTTTTCATCCCCAAACTGATGGACAAACGGAGGAGACAAACCAGACGTTGGGGCAGCTCCTCCGTACGGTGAGTGATCCGGACAAGACGGCATGGGACCAGCGGTTGCCGGTCGCTAAACCGGAGTATAACTCTGCCGAATCCGCCTCCACCGGCAAGGCACCATTCGAGGTGGTGAACGGGACGGTGCCCGCCACACCCCTCAGTTTGCACGTCGCATGCAACCTGGCCGCGGTGGAGTCTACTGCACGTGACTTCAAGAAATTTTGGGTGGCGACTCGCTATGCATTGGCCAAGGTGCAACGGCAGCAGAAAGGGCAAGTTGGCCGCCGATGAGAAGATGTAACGCTCAAGGTCAGTGATTGTGCGCTTCTCAACATCGCACATTTAAAAGCTCCTTGGGGTCTGATCGAACTAATTGAAACCCTGGTGGCTTGGTCCATTTGAGGTGCTCAAAATACGTACGCCAGTGGAGGAGCGGATGGCTCTTCCACCTTCCATACCAGTCCACAACGTGTTCCACATCTCCAAGCTTAAACTCTACTATGATCTAGCTAAGCATTTCCCTGGCCGAAGTTCTGAGCCTCCCCCTCCAGTGGTGATCGAGGACGAGCATGAGTTCGAGGTGGAGGCCGTCCTTGACCACCGTCGTTGTGGCCACGGATAGAAGTACCTAGTCAATTGGAAGGGCTATGATGCAGTCTACCACTCATGAGAGCCTGCCCCCAACTTCAATGTTGGCGGGGTGAATGTCATCCTCCGGGAGTACCAAGAGCGAACCGGGACGGCTCGCTCTTGAAGGGGGCGTAGTGTAAGCCGATGAGTGCCAACAGCACTGATTACCGCAGGAGTCTTCCTTGAATATGAATTCTGAATATGGATTTGAAATCTATAGGAAAACCTGTAGGAGATCGACCCAAGAATTGGAGCGATCCATCAAGAATTGAGGAAATTAAGCCCGGCCAAAGGTTGGACCGGCCAAGGGGAGAACAAGTGATGGGAATTCATCCCCAAGAACCAAGGCTCGACCCTCAGAAGACCCAACAAGGCCGAAATGCACTTTGGGACCCGGTTAGTCTTCAAATTAATTATCATTGAGGGCCAAGGGCACTTGGGGCTGCTGTCACCGCCGCTAGTGGTGCTGCCAGCGGCAGATTGCCGTGGTTCACGCAAACAGCCATATCTTGGCCGTTCCTCCACGGAATGACGTAATTCTTGGTGCATTGGAAATCTGGGAAGACAAGATAGTTGATGTTGAGGCAATAACACTCATCCCTAGTCCATGCAGAGTCCCGCGTGGCTTGATGACCTCGGGTCTTCAGGATGTGTCATCATGTACATATAGTCTTTGTATGTTGACACTTGAATAATAAGTACAGTTTAATCCCACTTTACCACAAGTGTTCCTATGCTCCCCCAAGATGATCCTATGCATCCACATACACGGGGAGGTGTGCACAAGCCTCTCCTTGGTTGCCGTTGCTTCTGGTTGGTGCCTACACCATCCGATTGAGGCTAGCATACCGCGCCCAGTTTACTCGTAGGGTTGTCATCAACAAAAACTGCACTATTCGATGGCTCGCACTTTAGGCCCACCTTTCAGGTAAAGCCCAGGCTAACAAAGGAGTAATTCCCTCAAGTGTTAATCAGTACATTCACTAGAGCACCGGCTAGGTGTCCTTCAAACTGCATCGTCATATCATCTCCACTATTCTGAGTGAACAAGCTCTACGACAGCAAGTCGAGTTTGTAATAAACACGGAATCTCTATGCTGGACACCACAAATTCCATGATTCACCCACTTGAGTCCACATCTTGTGGGCACATGTGAATGTTTTTAGCACCTTCTAGACTAGCATCTCTGTCGACATTTGACTGGGTCGAAGTCGTTGACCAAAGGTACCTGAATCGTGATGTAACTTACTGCTTTGAGCGTGTTTGGTTCAATCACTACGTCACACAACTCTTGTACAGTATTTGGTGTCGCCACCAAAAAACATGTTCTATCATACAGCTTGCCCGGAGATGTAAGGTTTAGTGGAAAATTTCAGTGAGCAAGTGTAGAATGAGGTTCAACAAGAGCTGAGAAACAACTGAATATTTTGAACTCGTCATGAACTCAATTTAGTTAACATCCTTACATGAAAATATGAACCCATACTCATGATCTAGTTTTGCTCCCAAATGGTCGCCACTAACGTCACTCATGGGTGGGAAAAACCCCCACCACGAACTTGTCCGTTACCACGGCCGGGCCCATCACAGCGTCCACGACCCTGTCCACGGCCCTGTCCGCGGCCTCCTGCTGCACCATTCCCACGAGGTGCCATAGCTACGGCTAACACCACGACCTCTTGCCCACCACTAGAAGTCGTAAGGCATTGGGCCCTAAAGTAGCTAGACTGCATCCAGTTGTGGTAGAGCCCTGTCACGAAAGGCTGTGGTGCGATGCTCACCTGCCGCCTACACCTCGTCATTGTCATGGCTATGCTTGTTGTTGGAGGCCTTGTGCCCACTAGTCTTCATGATGAGAGGGTTTGTGGCTACTTGCCCTTGACCCCGTCCCACTGCCCGGCTGACTCCCTAGCCCCTACAGTGTGCATGCGCAAGTCACGGTCTTGCTGTGCATGCGCGTTCGGTCGTACATCTAAGTAATGTTTTGGGTTTGTCTAGTACAGTTCACTCATGTAGCTGTGCAACGCTAGGCCTCCTGCTTGTCCAAGCCTGGCCTGTTGCCATCATGGTAGTCTTGTCCTTTAGCTTCTTGCTGGTAAGGCCATCACACAAGTATTCTAGCAGCACGCACTTTGAAGATGTGGGTCCCATCACCCTCAATGAAGCTTTCGGCTTCCTCCACGAGTGCAGTGAACTTGCTCAAGTAGGCCTCAAGCGAGATACCCAACTGTTCGATGTCCTTGATCTTGTGGAAGGCGCATTGCGTCTCCTCACGCTGGATACACTTCTTGTGCATGATAGCGTAAACAGCCTCCCACGGCATCGACTGCCACTCGAGGTGTGGCTGTTATGCACCTCAATCCTTGACCACGCATTTGAAGAGCTTGTCTTCAAGCTGTGTCATGGCAAGGTCGTCCCATCAATTGATTGGGGTCTTGTGGGCAAATCGGAAATGCTCCATATGATTCAGCCAATTGGTCATCTTTACACTCCTCCAAAAGATCGCCACACTGTGGAGGAAGCAACCGTACTCGCAGACGACTTCCAAAACTTTGAGTCCACCGAGGGCGTGTGGTGAGGCCGTTTCCACCTTGCCCTTGTTGGTCTTGGATAGTCCAATACTTGCCATTCCGTTGCTTGTGCAACTAGCAAGTGAAGACCGTTGTGAGGGTCAGCCCACGACCTCGAGGAGGTGTCACCTCCTGAAGTTGCCTTGCTCTCACGATGAGGCCATTGCAAAATGTATTTCTATCTTCTTAGGCCGATACGGTCGGCACAGTCACATGGTAGAAAAATATTATTTTTCTATGCCGCCACCGTCGGCACAATTGTGTGGATTCTAGGCAAAATCCTAAGCCGTGACTCACGGCACTAGGCAAGCCAATAATCCTAGGAAAACAAAATGAAGCAAAAGTACAAATAGGCTACACAAACTTGAGCACCGCTCATATATTGAGGAAAGGAGAGATGGGTCAACTCTAACTTAGAGTTCCCACACCCGTACGCTCCTCTTTTACTCCCCTTGTCTTCTTTCTTGTCTTCTAGTCTTCCTTAGCCCCTTCTTGATTCCTCTTGGCACATTCATTGTCTTCTTGGAGACTGCTCCTTTGTGCCCCACGGCGATAAGAAAGCCTCAAAAAATTTCCCAAGCATCGCATTCATCATTTTCCTTATTCTCTCAGGCCGTGAGATTCTCTACTCTGAGGGAAAAGCACTTCTCCAAATTTTGCTTGAAGGATGGAGGCGGGAGGCTTGAGTAGAGGGAGAAAATGATGGTTTTGGGAGTGGGCACCTCCCATCCCGTCCAAGAAAAATTAAATCAGCCCCATGGAGAGAAGAGGAAGCTTAGAGGGAGGAAGAGGATGAAGAAGAGATCTTAAAGAGCTTTCTAACGCACTTTACGGAACTTAGAATGGTTAAGTTTTAGGCCTGTACCTCACTGTGGCATTTCTGCTGCTGTTGTAGCTGCTCGCGGCCTTTTGTATCTCTCATAGCCGTCGGAACCGGCAGACAGAACCGGCAGACAGTCTGAGGGCCGTCCTTCTCTGAGAACCACTGTAATGTGTCAACACTTTAGCTCCTGCACAGTAGTCGACGTCGGCGTTCACAGAATGGCGTCCAAAGCTCGCTCAAGGGGTTTTTCCCTATGCGTCACTCTGTGGCCAATCGTCATCAACGACCTGTGCGAGGAGACTTGAATATTTCAAGTCTCCAAAGGCCCATTTCCGATTTTACCTCGCCCCCTTGTTCTGGGTCCAAAACGAGGGGGGTATTACCCCGAACTCGTGACTTTGTAAAAGTTTTTCAGTTTCAAAACTCGTTGTTTGAACTAAACAAACTCGACTTTCGTTTTTGACGTGTCGGTGCAAAATCGTCCCGTGCAAGGCACGATCGGGGTTTTCACACTGACTTCTTTTGTGCACACCTTGCTCTAGCTCTCGCTCTATTCCTCGTCCTCACTTGCTCTTGCGAGCGAGGAGGGCAAGCAAGGGCGAGGGCACGATGCCTCGCGACCTCTTGGCTAGGTGTGGCTACGAGACACCCCCTCATTATTACAAGGTGGGAGGGCACAAAAGGCTCATGTCTAAGCCCCGGCTTCTAATGAAAGCATTCACCTCCCCCATGAACTCACCATCCCGGTCAGAGCGGAAGCGGTAAGGGGATGACCACACTCGTACTCAATAGCGAAGAGCCGCAGATCGTGACTTTGCCGGAGCCAATCATGAATCGCAGTCGCTGTGTCCCTCTTCTACCAGAGGCAGAACACCCACCAAAAAATATCACAAAGTCTTTGCTGATGAAATAAATATGCATGTTTCCGCTGAGAAGTTAAGTGCAAATCTCTATAGTGGTGGCCAATCACGTGAGGAAATTACTCTGCACTTAGCCACAGAGTTGGTAAATCTGGTCCTTGGAGGCAAGCCTTTGCAGAACCCGTGTCTAAATGGGTATATATCCTAGCGGCCCAACAATTGGATGCGATATGCTAGTCGCATAGTTAGTAGCTTTGGCCATTTTAATAGCGGCCAGGGTTTCTGTTAACATACCAATTTTATTGAATGTAATCAATATCGCATTAGCTACACCCATGGCAACAATTTGCTGCAAAATACTTGCATTGTGAGCGACCCAATGACACTGAGGTAGTTGGTGATGACCACCAACCCCCCAGCTGCATAAAATCCAATGACCTCAGCAGGCACTGAAAGCCAAGAACTATTGGGATAGATGTAGCAGGAATATCGGCCAGCAGTGATGCAAAACGCTCCCTTAGGCTGATAAACATGAAGGGAGTGGCACTAGCATGCACACACAAGATCCATGCCAAGGAACACTTGAGCTGGACCAAGATTCTTCATCTTGTAGGTGGAAAGAAGATGTCTTTTAGCCAAGCAGATTATAGTTGGACTAGGTGCGACACCGAAGACATTGTTCACATAGATTATGATGGCCACCAACGGCTCCGACGATGGACGGAGAAACAGTGCAAGGTCAACCGCGTTGCATCAATAGCCTCCTCTCTGAAGGATGGATGTGACCTCCACGTTCTAGCAATGCATTGGCTGCTTGAGTCCGTACAAGGCCTTGCACTAGTGCTAGACCATCTTAGTTCCATTGGTGACATCCAACGGCTTGACCTTGTGGATCTCCTCTCCATGCAAGAATGCATTGTTCACATCCATCTCCTCCAACTCCTAGTTGTGGTGTGTAAGAAGAATGAGGAGGACACGAGCACCGGTGAGAGTGACCAAATCGTATAAATATTTGTTCAAAGTCAAATCCAAGGATTTGACAAAACTCGTTTGCTTTCATTTGTACCTTGTAGTGGTCGACTGTGTCATCTAGCTTCCGAATCCGCTTGAGGACCCGACTGGCCAAAACTGCCTTATGAGCATGCGGTAGGTTAACAAGTTGACAGGCATGATGTTCCTTGGGATCGTCGAGTTATTCCTTCATGGATTTATCCAAGAGAGCAGCATGTGCTTCTGCTCTGGCCAAGCATACAGTCATGGGCTGAGAAGGGAGCGGGGAAAGATTGATAGATGCAAAACACACAACTACATAACCAGAGACCGTGGAATCAATGGTACTCTGGAGCTCCTCCGCAACTAGGGATGATCAAAGATTAGTTTTCCGATTAACAACGCCTATGGCAATTCCAATGATGCCAAGACCAGTGGGATGCTCAGAGGGTGCTTTAAAGGACTAGAACGTACAAAAAAGAGTGATTTTCCTCGAAGAACGAGCGTATCGGAAGAGAACGAAGCCTCCTCCAATGCAAGTCTGTTTCAAGGGCAGCAGTTATCACAGCAGACACAAGGACAGGACAGAAGGATGGAGAAGCTAGGGGAGCATCAATAGTAGGACATGAGAGAGATGTGAAGACATAGTGATGTAGAAAGTGCTTGAGGGACGTGCATGCGACTCTGAATCGGAGGAAGTGGGTGTCAACCCAAAAGGGGAGCCGGCATGTGGGGATGCCGGTGATGCCGAGGAAGGGGATGAGGACCAAAAGGGGGAGGGTCTGCGGACGATGCCAATGACACTGACGGAGGGGCTGACGACCCCGAAGGAGATGTGCCTTCGAGATCTGAGTGTGAACATACCTCCTCCAAGACGAAGAAGCGAGGAAAGAGAGGGCGGAGGGACATGATGGGAAAAGTCACGCGGAAAGACATCCTCGAAGATGAGGCCATCACGTGACTCAACGACACAACAAGAATTTGGGTCCCCCAAGCGCCAAGCTTTAGGGATGGAGGAGACTGCAAGGAACACACACAGACAGCCACTTGGGGAGTCCTTGGTGTCATTTTGGTCTCCAGGGAGCTGGAAGGCAGTGACACGGTGTTTTCTTCGGGGTGTGTGTGCACCCCTAAGGAAACAAAGCTGACCTGGTTCACGCTTCTACCTTTTAAAGGACTAGGATGAGAGGGGTTGGTTGCTCCTTTTTTCTTTTGGTTTTTATAGATGGGGTTGGTTGCTCCAAGGATGGCGAAGGAATGGGCTATGGGTGTCAGAAAGAAACATCAATCACGTAGTTGAATGAATTGATGCCAATTTTTCTTGTCGTTGTATTCCAATGCCAGGTCTGTGTGGTGTTTTACAGCCACAGGTATAGCCTTTACCATGCATACAAGCAACCGCACAAGATGACCTTCCTAGCACCTTCCATGCCTTCTAGAACAGCATGGTTCCATACATGGATCCTTGTGCCCCTCAAGTTGAAATCGGTACCTTCTAGCTCAAGGATCCTCACCTGGGATATTCATTTAATTCATTCAACCTGCTTTCCTAGACCTGGAGTTGACTTCTAGAGGAAGCAACCATCATCTAGCAGGTATCTCCCATCTGCTACATCACTTCGCGAGAAAAATTAGAGCACTAGACCCATTGCATAGCTTGGTTACGCACACCACGTTCAAAAGACATCGAAGTGAAGCACCACTTCGTTCTCGAGGGCATCCAAGTCGTTTGGATTGAAGCTCGTTTACACAGCGCTGATTTACCCATGAAGGCTCTCGACCATGGCATGCCCAAGGATGTTGTGGATGCTCTTGTTTTTATGCGTGCTCATGATCCTCCTGGATTACATTCTCAATTTTTATTTTTATTTTGGCTTGTGTCCCTCGTGCGGCTCTGCCTCTGTCAGATTCGTGTTTTTTTATGTGCCCTACCGTGTACCCCTGTGGGACAAGTTGAATTGTCCGTTTGCGGGTCTTCAGGGAATGTTGTTGTTTTCTTCGTTAACTCCGTACATTCATGACCTCTTGTGCTCAACCACATGCACTTACTTGCAGGCGACTTAACGTCATGGAAACCATTAGTGGAGTTGCAGCTACTCACATGACTCAATTATGAGCGCTGCAGGCTACATTGCTGGATATGTATGAGTTTAGTTCACTCAAGAAGTTTGCCTGGTAAGTTATGTGCCGACATGGTGTGTCGCACGCTTCACAGTGATAAGCACGGTGGGACGCGTTGCCCGGTGTGGCCAAGAAACTCTCACCACTTTGCACGTCAGATTGTGAACCGTCCCCCACCATGTGTGGGTTCAAGTGGCCTCTAAAGGAAGCCATTCAGCAACTTGATTTCGTCCAATGAAAACCTCGTGGATGCTTATCACAGTGTGAAGATTAGATTTTAGACCTTTTCAAGCATCTGATGTTGAGGATTCCCGGACTGAATGCGTCCAACTGTGCCTTTTGACGGAGAGCCAGCCAGCAACCGGTCCCCGTTCGAGCCTACGTCTTGAACGCTCTGGAGGGTGTGTTCAAGATGTGCTGGCCAGTAGGGCCACGACGACCACGGGCCAGTAGACCCATCCTGACCCTCCTCGCAAGCGCATCAGACGCGCTCGGAAGGAACCCAGCCACATGAACAGCTCCCCAAAGTGTCTGGCAGGAACTTTGGCACCACACTTGTAGTCAGAGTTTTGGAAAAACGAAAGGCTGAAATATTGTGCAAAATGGCAGAAGCATTAGATCTAGATGCATTTACAAGAAATCCAGCTGCATCAACGACTCTAGAGTGCCTGGGAGGAACTTTCGGGCAAACAAATGGCACCACCCGGGGTCAGGGTCGGGAGCCCCCGCCTTCCAACGCTCGCACGAGCTTCCCCCTCTCAGCCTCGTCAGAAAACCAGCCTCCACTACGGAATAATTGTGGAAGGAGGATGGGTGGGAACCGCTTCGGCGTGACCAGTCCACAAACATCAACTCTTTTGTGCTCGTGGAGGAAAGTAATTGGAACAGCTCCTGCTCCTGCTGCTGCTGCTGCTGCTGCTGCAGCTGGCGCGCTAACACATGTGTACTGTTCAGCCTGTTTTCCAGGACGTGGAGGAGGGTAGGGATGTAGAATTCCTCTGGGACACAGACGTGGCGTTCGGAGCATATCTCAGAGAAGGTGGTGCGGAACTCCGTATCGGAGAGGATGAGGCGGGCGAGACCGCGGCCCATCTCGAACCACTGCGCGCCTTTCCTGAAATCCTGCTTTGACAGCTGCGGCGAGAAGGAGTCCATCCATCCGCTTGCGTCAAATCGCAGGTGGCTGGCTATGTGGCCGGAATGGGGCGAGGCGACGAGGTGGTCGTAGACGAAGGAGAAGTTGTAGAGGGGGATGCAGACCTCCGAGAGGAGCACGAATCGGGTGTTGGATCGGTCCAGCATCGCGTTGGCAAGCAGCCTCAGCATCGCCGTGACCATGCTGAAGTAGCCTCGTCGCACACTCTGAGAGGCCCACAAGAAAAAAGAAAAAAAACAGGAGGATTTGTTTCATGAGGAAACACTGCACTGGGCTCAACGGATCCCAGGCTTGCCGTTCCATAGATGACACGTGGGAAGAAAACCATGCGGGCAAGACGTGGATCAGTCAGTGTGTCCAGTCACGCCAGGACAAACACAACGGCACCGAGGTCCACAGATTCATCGAAGCAATGGGCACAACAAAGCCGATGGACATTGACTGCCACTGCATGAGGCGGCTGTTTAACTTTCCTGAGAACGTTGAGAAGTGACCTGCCCGTCGTCGGCATGCCCACTTGCCCGCCCGACCGCCCTACACAGTCCAGCCCCAGCTTCCATCCGCCCGTGCGCTAGCCCACCAGCCTGCCTGCCCGCACCCAAGCCCGTCCGATCGCCTGCCCACCGGCCCATCCCCACTCGCGCGCTAAGGCATGCGTCTGCAAACACGCATACCCGCCCGCCCCCCAGGACGCATGCATGCATGCAAGCATGTAAACACACACATGCACACACGCACACACGCACGCACGCACGCACACACACACACGCAGGCACGCACGCACGCACGCACGCACGCACGCACGCACGCACGC
>SZWC01002655.1:187662-220268 GCA_023375785.1 Penium margaritaceum
AGAGATAGAGAGAGAGAGAAAGAGAGAGAGAGAGAGAGAGAGAGAGAGAGAGAGAGGGAGAGAGAGAGGGAGAGAGAAGGGGAGAGAAGGGAAGAGAGGGAGGGAGAGAGAAGGGGAGAGAGGGAGGGAGGGAGGGAGGGAGGGAGGAAGAATTTTTGTTGACGGGAGGACGTCGTTGTTGTCAGCATCATCATCCTTGTTGTGTCATCGTTGTCGTCATCGTCATCCTTGTCGTCGTCGCCCTCGGTGTTGTTGTCGTCATAGTCGTCATCATTATCATCGACACGACCTGACACCACACGGCACGACACGACACGACACGACACAATACGACACGACACGACACGACACAACACTACACGACACGACATGACACCACAGTTCACCACACCTGATCGCACCGCACTACGCCACACAAAACCACACCACACCACAGCACACCACAGCACACCACAGCACACCACAGCACACCACACCACACCACACCACACCACACCACACCACACCACACCACACCACACCACACCACACCACACCACGCCACACCACGCCACGCCACGCCACGCCACGCCACACCCCGCCACGCCACGCCACGCCACGCCACGCCACACCCCGCCACGCCACGCCACGCCACGCCACGCCACACCCCGCCACGCCACGCCACGCCACGCCACGCCACACCCCGCCACGCCACGCCACGCCACGCCACGCCACACCCCGCCACGCCACGCCACGCCACGCCACGCCACACCCCGCCACGCCACGCCACGCCACGCCACGCCACACCCCGCCACGCCACGCCACGCCACGCCACGCCACACCCCGCCACGCCACGCCACGCCACGCCATGCCACGCACGCCACGCCACGCCACACCACGCCACGCCACGCCACGCCACGCCACACCCCGCCACGCCACGCCACGCCACGCCATGCCACGCCACGCCACGCCATGCCACGCCACGCCACGCCACGCCACTCCACGCCACGCCACGCCATGCCACGCCACACTACTTCATGGCATGGCACAGTACCACACAGCACTACATGGCACGACAGGGCATGGACCGGCATGGCATGGTGCGGAATGGCACGGCTTGGCATGGCACGACACTGCATGGCACGGCACTTCATGTCATATCATGCCGTGCCATGGAATGGCACGGCATGATATGACACGGCAGGGGCATGGCATAGCATGGCACTTGTCGACACAACATGACACAAAACGACACAGGCGGCACGGCACGGCACGAAACGCCACGACATGACACAACACAACACAAAACAACACGACACCACACGATACGACACCAAACGACACCACACGACACGAAACGACACGACACGACATGATATGACAAGACACAACACGACACAGCAGGACATGACACGACACGACACGACACGACACGACAGGATACGAGATGACACGACATGACATGATAAGACACGACACGAGATGACACGAAACAACACGACAAGACACGACAGGTTGCCACATGACACAACATCACACGACACTACACGAAACAACACGACATGACACGGCATGACAGGACAAAACACAAGACATGACATGAGATGACACGGCATAGCATAGCATAGCACAGCATAACATGGCATGGCATGTCATGGCATGGCATGGCATAGCATAGCACAGCATATCATACCATAACATGGCATAGCATAGCATAGCATAGCATACCATACCACAACACAACACAACACAACACAACACAACACAACACAACACAACACAACACAACACAACACAACACAACACAACACAACACAACACAACACAATATAGCACACAACAAAACACGACTTCAACACCTCATCACATGACCTCGCATAACATAACACAACCCAAAAGCATCACCTACGTATAATGGAAGGGTTCGCCCCACAAACTCCGGCGGGGGAGCTCATCTTCATCGTAGAGCTCCAAACATTTTTATTCCAACCGTCACAATCTCCTCACCTTACTCGGAATGGCTCTTCCCTCAAACACCGGCGGAAGATCATGGGCACCGTAGCGGTGTCCTGGCGTTGCGTGGATGTAGATGGAGAAGCGACCTTCTCCCGCACTCGCACCGGAAGCACCCCGCTGGAGAAAGTCTCCGTCGAAGAAGCGGGCCCATAAGGGGGCGAGCGGCAGAGGTCCTCGAGTGAGGAACAGAAACGCCACCTTCTTCTGCTGCGTTGAGCTGCTGGGAGGGGCGGTGGCGTTGGGAGGGGCGGTGGCGTTGGGAGGGGCGGTGGCGTTGGGAGGGGCGGTGGCGTTGTCAGCGGCTTCATCGGCAGAGAGAGCTCTCCGAATCAGACCATTGTCATCCTGCTCTTCCTCAACAACGATACTGCTCGTCTTCTCCTTCTGCTCCTGCTGCTGTTCCTGCTGCTGCTCCTGCTGCTGCTCCTGCTGCTGCTGCTGCTGTTGCTGCTGCTGCTGCTGCTGCTGCTCCTGCTGCTGCTGCTGCTGCTGCTGCTGCTGCTGCTGCTGCTGCTTCTGCTGCTGCTGCTGTTGCTGTTGCTCCTTCTTCTTCTGCTGCTGCTGTTGCTGCTGCCGCTGCTGCTGCCGCTTCATCTTCAGCCGCTGCTGCTGCTTCGTCTTGTTCTGCTGCTGTTGCTGCTGCTGCTGCCGCTTTAACTTCTGCTGCTGCTGCTGCTTCTTCTGGTGCTGCAGCTGCAGCTGCTGCTGCTGCTGCTGCTGCTGCTGCTGCTGCTGCTGCTGCTGCTGCTTCTCTTTCTCCACTTGCCTTTGCTCAAGCTGATGCTGCAGCTGTGGTCCCTGTTGTTGCTGCTGTAGCAGAGTCTGCTGCTGCTGCTGGTGGTACTTCTGCTGGTGGAGCTCCTCACGCTCCTGCTCCATCGGCTGGTCCTCCTGTTGCTGCGTTAGGATCGGCGGTGGGACAAAATGTAGCTGCTCTTGATGCTCATGCGAATGAAGCTGCTGCTGCTGCTGGTGCTGGTGCTGGTGCTGGTGCTGGTGCTGGTGCTGGTGCTGGTGCTGGTGCTGGTGCTGGTGCTGGTGCTCGTGGAGGCGCTGTGGCGCGCCGACGGCGCCACCAGCACCACCATCAAGAGCCCACCAGCTGGCGGTGGCCAACAGCGCCGCGGAGAAGAGGGCGAGGGAGAGGAAGGCAGGCATTGGCGCGACCACCGCCGCCGTGTGAATTGAGGAGCGCCAGGGTCGGGCAAGCCATGGACAAGCAGCGCAGGCGTTGGCGGCGATTGGTGGCGCATGAGGCATGGACTGGTGGTGATGCCATCGCTTCCCGACTTGGAACGCGGCGGCGCTGAGGCTGCCGTCGAGCGCAGCCTCTGAGCCCCCTCCTGCGCTCGCGCGCAGCATCACAGCTCGCAGACGCCGACGGCATGCATGGGTCGCCTGGCTTGCCCTTGTCGCTTGTAGCTGCGCTGCGGCACGCAGAAGTCGCCGCGAATATCTCTGTCGGAATGTGTGGGCCTGTTGCGGACAGTCGTAGCAGATGCTCGAGGGAGTCGTGCCGATGATGCGCCGGTCATGTGCGGTCGTGGCGGGCGTTTTGTCCCTGTGGTGCAAGCCTCAGCGAAGGGGATAAGCCCAACGGAGGGGCTTGCCCGCAAGGCAGAGGCATGCGAGCTCCGCTTTCTACACCATGACGCTTCCGCACGGTTTCCTCGAGTCGAGTCTGCGCGACAGCGCGGATGGGGAAACTCGACTCAAAGGGTCCTGTTCCAGATCCGAGTGAAGAGGGCTGCGCCCCGAGTCTGCCTGAACTTTCATATCCATCTATCGGCTTATTCAGACCTGCTGGACTGCGGCACCGCACGGAATGTAGGGACAATCCAGGTAGGGACCTGGTGGACTGCGGCACGGCCCGGGTCCAGGCGCACCGGACTCGGGTATGACAGGAGTACCAGGCAGAGTGGGTCCGCCGCAGGCACTGCCGCGAGGTTAGCAGCGGACGCTTCAGCCGCCGATTCTTTTCAAGATCCAAAAACAGAGCCTCAATTCACGCGTCTCTCTCATGAACAGCACGACCCTGCGGTCCACGGCAGCATGAGGGAATCGTGATGACCGGGGTCGAACCAGGTCATTTCAGTCTGACATTTTTTGGCGGGTTCAGGGTCTTAATCTGGACACCCCAATTCATGCTTTCAGCCATGTCAATGCCCGGGCTTTCAGCCAGGTCAATGCCCGGGCTTTCAGCCAGGTCAATGCCTTGACTTTCATCCAGGTCAATGCCCTAACATTAAACCAGTCTTCAGACGCAAAATCTCGTTATTCAATGCATTATTCCCCAAGATAAACCTAACCCTACCCAACATTCTTCTCGGTTCAACCACCCCCACCCAACTTAGGCTGCTTTGGGATATCACTCGTTTCACGATTCTTCAACGCATATGGCAAGAAAGGTTGATTCAAGCTAGAAAAAACCCCAAACCTACCCTTATTGCAACAATATCAAGAAACATACTAGACAACCTCAACCACTTCCGGCTCCGTTAAACCCACTTACCAGAAGGTAGACGAAACAAAAGGCTAACTGAAAGTATACAGTCTGAAGTCCCGAATGCCCCTTTCTTGTGCAGCGCATGGACATTTAGGGCCAGCACCACCTTCTGAATCACCCCAAATTTCTACCGCTGGTGGAAACACACAATATACAACCTAAGATAACTTTTGGGGGGTCAGGTTCAATCCCCGGGCTTGTTTTTGTGTCTAGGATATCAAATCTTGTTTTGGTGTCTAGGATGTGGCGTCAACACAACGTGATCATTTGGATATAGCGTGTTTTCTGCATGCTCGCTCGATAGCATAAGGATAATTTGACACGGGGGCCCTGGTTCAACCGGTGACCCAACGCAGGGACCCGCATTGCCCGGTCCATCAGCGCCGGAGCCTGATTTTGGGCGGCGATGGACGCGAGAGCCCGCCGGCAAGCCTCGCGGTTCGACATCGCCGGTCCTTGTGCCAGTCAATGACGGCCTGCCGTTCCGATGAATTTGTCAACAGTGTCGGTTAGTAGAGCAGTTGTTCCTGCTTGTCTGCTCGTCATGCACTAAATATTTTTAATGAGTATCCAATACAAACTTTAGACAATGAAGTTTGACACACAAACTCTTCCAATCGGTCGGAGCCGCCTGCAGTGCCGCAAAATCCATGCGATGGACTGCCCGGATCTCACACACGATTTATCCGACGGTGCATGAGCAGTGATTTTGTCCCAAACGGAGTCAGTTTGCGACCCATCAGGAACTGTTTCTAAAGCGTTTCATGATGCCTCGACGTAAGATCCAAGAAGGATCCTGAGTACCGTTCACTGAACGAATAGCGTCTTTGGGCGGTGACTTCGGCCTTCGCCCTAGCTGGTCAAGTGTGTTTGTCGATCCAGTTCGCGATTCTGTCAAGCACGATGGATGTGAAGGGCCCCGTTGTTCCTCAGATCGGCCGGCCGGGCTCCACGGTTGGTGAGATCGACCGTCGAGGCCCCATAGTTGACGAGTTAGAAAAACGGGCCCCCTTATCGAGCCGTAGGACTAACCAGGGCCCTGACGTCGAAGTGCCCATAGCATAATAAAGAGCGAAAAAAAGCTCCAAATTTGGATATAATGTGGTTAATGTGTGAAACATGAAAAACCTGTAGTTATTAAAAATTCTACATACATGGTCACTCCCCTGTCCTGAAGTCCTTGCCATTATTTGTGGAAAAACATTTTAATTTCAGGGGTTTCAAAATCAATAAATGAGTTGTATAGCACTTAATCATCATAATTCCACTCACTTGGAGTAAATTGAGAAATCATTCACACTTTTAGTGTCTTGTCGCAAAATCCTATACTGAACCATTTCTAAAAACATTTCTATTGCATCATCTATTAGATACTTCATCATACGGATTGTTTTTCATATGCAAAAATGAACCAATTTCCCCAACGTGGACTTGCTGTTTGCTCTGAGGCAACAATAGCCCTCCAATCTTTGCGCCAACCAAATTAGCTCACAAGCTCTTTGCAATGGTAGGTCAGCTTGCTGAATAAAATGTTTGACTTGCACTTGAGCTATCATGTCAGAGTCTAACGTCTCTAAACTGCATCCATGGATTGTGCTGTAGACTCTGGTACTCACATTTGTGCAAACATTGTTGCAGACTTCGAAAATCTGAAACAAACCCGTCTTTTTCTTGGCTCTACCTTGTGTAGAAAGTTAGGTTCTATACGCAAGCAAGAAATTTGTTCTATCATTTTAATCATATTAAGAAAACGACATTTTGATCTTGCTTTTAACGCCATGTGGTAGAAGTGTTCCACAAATACTATTGCCTAAAAAAAACAGTGAGGTAGGCACTGCGGGCTGCAGAAGTTGTTCATGTACCTTTGACATATCATATCAAAGCCAGCAAAATTTCCATCAATGATGGCTTTTTGGTGGTCATAGGTTTCCTAGCAATTGTCTATTCCCATTGTAAGCGTTGTACAAAGCCACATCTGCTCGCAGATGGACCTTGCCACCTTAATCATCCATGTACGAAAATGAGACGGCTATGGAGCTGCCCCTATATGACCGCTTGCTTGTGTGCACAAGTTTTGAGTATGCATTAGTTGGGAGGACCTTGTGCAAAGTTCGTGCTATTGATGAGTGGAAATGTTTCTTATAGTTCTTGCCCTTGGTGAGAGGTGGGTGTATACCATCATGTGTTTCATTGTTCATTCTGTTGGGATTATCTCGGAGATTGCTTCGAGGTGTGCAGCTTCCGAGGAGAATAAAGCGTGGTCGTGCAGGATCACCTTCAAAGAAATATCACCCAGAATCAACCATGTTATTCGCACCGTCATGCAATCCTGGCCAATGGCGACCCAACATCTTTGTGCTGAACGGCCAAAGCAAGCGCACCTTCGGAGAATTCTCGTGCACACGTCACTCCCCTATGCGTACGGCTAGCAAAGCTGGTTTCTCCTTTTGTGGCCTCGTGGTGCTGCTCTCTGCCGTACCCGAGTCGCCACCATACTCGCATGTGCCCTCTCACAGAAGCGCGTTAGATTAGACTGCTCCTATTTGTATTGGCTATACTATTCTAGCAGATCAATCCTTCGGATTCCTCCTCAAGGCTCGCCCTTTGAGCTGCATCCTGTTCCTTTCCTTGCATTCAATCCTAGAGCCCGTGCTCTCATAATGCATCCAGTTCATCTCCATTTATGTCATTCCTACATCATCAATGCCCGCACCTAGTACGAAGTTTCTCACCTTCTCTTTGGTGTTTTTTCCACACTAAAAAATTCACTCTCTTTAGTTTCTAGTACATATATGCCACACCCAGTCAAATCTTCTTCCGCTTTCCGCTCAGCCCTGTTTTCCGTATCCACTCCCGCTCTGCTTCTTCTTGTGCTTCACACCCTCTCAAACGCTCGACCTGATGACCGCGCCCATCAGTAGCACCACTTACAATATTCTGACATGGTTTCAGAGCCCAGATACCACACCTGGCTCAGTCGTGCTCGTCCTTCTTGGCTGCACCCATCTACAACTTGCTTCCCGTACCTCCTCACTGCAACCAGTGGGAACCGGAAGATCCGCGGTGGTAGCACATATCTACTGTAGTGTTGTGACAGCACCTATCCTACTGCAAATTGTTGAACTCTTGCACGAGGTCTCTTCCTTGCACCCAACTCTCTTCCAATCAGCAATCCTCAGCTACTCATAATAAATGGCTCTCATGCACAAGGTTCCGCCCCTGTGTCCAATCATCACCATCAGCTCTCCTCATCAATCATCATCAAATCATCATCATTGATCATATTTCCCTGTCGTCAAAAGCAGCTGCCACAATGTCTTCTAAACAACTGCCTCAAGCCGCCTTCTCGCATCGTCATTACTCTCTTGCATCGCCCTCTGCTTCGTGTCCACTTCCAATTGCTACATCCTTCCTGACCTGCTCCACTTGCATCGAACTCATTTATTTATTTTTCTCTATACCCTCTGGATCATCTATCCAAGCAGCTCTTCTTCTCCAAAGTACGTCCATTCCCTCTCCTCTAGATCACCTCCACTTCCTCCTAAATCCATCTCATTTGCTACAATTTCAAGTTCCCTCTCACCATGGCCTCCATTCTCATCCTCTTTGGTCTCCCCAAACTCACGGCAAACCTGATGGGACCAGTAATTACAAACTGTGGAGCTATTTGGTGATTCTCCTCTTCGGAACTCTGAAGGTTGACGGAGTCACGTTCAGTGACCTTCTCATCAACTTTGACACCGGAGTAGAACCATCTGATGCTTCAGGTGCTACCACCAGAGGAAACTCCTCTAGTAGAGCCGTGTATAAATCTCCCCCTAATGCTACCACGTCTTCTACCATATATCCTTTCACTGGGACAACGTCAACCACTGCTGCAGCATCTCGCATCACCCGCACCGCCTAGAACACCGCCAACAATACATCACTCAAGATCATCATGACCACCTCCTCCCCTGAACTGCATGACAACATCCGCACTCTTGGATCCAAGACCTTTGAATTTTGGGAAACCCTTAAGGGCCGCTTCAGCAATAACACCACTGCCTGTAGCATCAGAATCATGTCAATCTGTGTCATTCCCTTCTAAGCTCACACCAACATTGGAAGCTACATCGCCGCCTTCACCACCTTCGTTCGTAACCTTAAGGAAATGCAGATCGACCTCCCACTTTTCGTTGTCTGCACCGGTATCTGGTCTCCTTGGTGAATATGATACCATCCGCCAAATCCTCCTCCAACAACCTATCCACTAAGTGACCGTTACCACCATCAGCCACAAGCTAACGGAATCAGAATATGACTCTGTCACCAAGCAAGCTCGGGGGATGGCAATCTCCACCAACTCCGTCAAGACCATGGTTGCCACTGCTGAAAACCGCATTATCAACCGCTTCCCCCCTTGCTCCTACACCATCCGCCACAACCCTCTGAAAGGAACCAAGTGCGGCCGCACCAACCACCTGTCCCATGTCTGTGACCATCACTCCACGGTGAATGGTTGGACCAGAACCGAGGCAAATCCCATTGTGAGCAGTCCCACTGGGCAGAAGAGCACCGTTAGCGCTACTGAAACAAGTTGGGAAGCTCAAACCGGCAATCGACTCCAACCAACAACATGGAGGCACCATCCCCTCCCTCTGCCCCTATTACTACTGCCACTACCCCCAGCAATGATGTGATGTTACGAGTAGTTGAGCCTGTGACTGAAATTGATCTAAGGAGTATGAGCTTAAGATGTACACCGTGTCCTCTGCTCCTCCTCTCTCCTCTCACGTCTCTCTTTGAATTTTTGATCCTCTGCATATCGCACTCATGCAGCCGTCATCCGCATACTTTACTGCTCGCCACAGCCATTTCCTTCCTTTCCATGACCAGTTCTTCCAGCACTGCACTATGCTCATCCCCTGCACGCAATTAGGAGCCGTCCCTGCACTAAGAGACCGGTTATACCAATAGACCAGACACTTTGACATACCTCCACGCCTCATCCTCATCAACCCCTCATATCCACCACTACAAGTCTTCCTCACTTTTTACCATATAGAGAACGGTTTATTTCTCACTACAACCCCTTCCCTAAGCAGATAATCATCCAACCACCTACTACATGAAGCTGACCGGTTTACAAAAATCCATCACATTTCCTCTCAACTATGGATGGTTTGTCTACCCAGAGTTGTCATAGCTCACAACCTACGCAAACCCAAGCATGACCTTATTCCAAGGGATAAATGGGTTTGTGAAAACAACTAATCCCCCTCCTACAATACCACAAGACTACCACACAAAACAACACCACATCCAAATGAATGTCCCGTATTGATGACTCACTGTTCCCCCATAACACTTGTTCCTCATCCTCCTGGCCTCACTGCATCTGCCCACACTTAACTTTGTCATCCAGGGTTTCTCTCTTCCCTCTACAACCTGGTGCAGAGGTGCGCACCACCTCCAAAACCTCCAAAGCTTTACTTACCCTGTACCTCAAAAAGCGCAAGCCCCCTTGGAGTACTCTTAAAACCTTGCATCCCTCTCCCGATCTGAGGGGTGTGTTGGGATTATCTCGAAGATCGCTTCAAGGGTTGCACATTTCCGAGGAAATTAAAGAGTG
Organism: Penium margaritaceum; assembly: GCA_023375785.1. NCBI lineage: Eukaryota > Viridiplantae > Streptophyta > Zygnematophyceae > Desmidiales > Peniaceae > Penium > Penium margaritaceum. Next base: position 197,778 of record SZWC01002655.1, read on the forward strand.
GCCGTGCAGGCTCACCTCCAAGATATATCACCCAGCACCAATGGTCTCGTGACTAGCCATCTTATGAACCTCGCCAAAAACGACCCAGCGGCTTCGTGCCAAACGGTCAAAGAGAGCGCACCTTCAAAGATCGCTCTTGCACACGTCACTCCTCTATGCGTATGGCTAGCAAAGCCGGATTCTCCTTTTGTGGCCTCGCTCTCTACCATACCCGAGCCGCCACCATACTCTCATGTTCCCGCTCCCATAGCACGCTAGGTTAGATTGGTCCTATTTGTACTGACTATACTATTCTAGCAAATCAATCAATTGGATTTCTCCTCAAGGCTTGTCCTCTGGACTGTCTCCAGTTCTTCTCCTCGCATTCACTCTCAGTGCCCCTGCTCTCGCACTGTGACCAGTTCATGTCTGGTGATGCCATTCTTGCATCATGAACACGTGCACTTTCTAAGAAGCTTCTCACCTTCTCTCTGGTGCTTCATCCACATGAACAACTTCACCCTCTTCAGTGCCTAGCACATTTGTGCCACACCTGGTCAAATCCTCTTCCACTTTCTGCTTCCGCCCTGTTTTCCGTTTCCGCTTCCGGTCTACTTCTGCTTGGGCTGCTCTCCCATTGAAACACTCTTCCTCGTGACCACGCTCATCAGCAGAAGCACTTGCAATCTTGTGACAAAATGACCCATTATTGACCCCTCATTTGGCAGCCAATGAGAATATAATTACTGCATGTAACCATTCTAAACTTATTGTACCTCTCTAGTGGATGAAAAACTCATTTTTTTTTAAATAGGTTTCCGGATTGGATGGCAAGACACGCATGTCTTGCCTTACCACGGAGATTTCATATGGATTTCTGGAGTAGTTGCTTTTGTACATGAAGAAGCTCATTACATGGAAGTCAATATTCTGAAACTGTAAAACATTGAAAGCATTAATAGCTTTTGTAGGAAGCGGGAAAATGCATTGAAAAGCGAGATTTTAATGTTTAGATCATTAATTAATCTGTTTCATGAGTGTAAACTAATGAATGTCATGTACCCGTGATGTCTAGAGACTGGGTGATGTTGCCCCGTGCCATGTCCTGGAGTCGCTGTTTGTCAGAGTGATGGCTCCAGATCCTTGTATAGTGCAAGTTTGCATGCATGGATGATGACATGCTGGACCAGCTGCAATTGGCTAACTGTGTGCTGGCCGTCTGGGTTTGGACGGCAGACTTGGTACCGGCCGGGAAATTGATCCGTCTGTGACCAGCTCAACTCCCACCATGCACACCATGGCCGAGGCGCCCCTTGGGGGATGCTAGAAGTAATATCCCATGGTTCATTGGAGCCACGTGTGCTTCAGAATGACGGTCTCGTGCTTTATTGGGGTCCAGGGCGCTTCGTGCGCCCGTGACTCACGCTAGTGCACTGTCAGGGACAGAGAATCAATGATGCACTCCAAATCGCGTAACTGGCGCTACGGTGGTCCAAATCGCACGCGGTTTAATGCGTTAGAAATCTTGTGACTAGCACTATACCTTTTCTGATTTGGTACCTGTTCAAATATACACTCCAAATGGATCCCCAGCTCTTCAAACTTTGGGTGTTGCTGAATTCCGTCAGAACTCTGCTCACATAGCGTGTGGCGACCAGAAAGCACACGTTTCGTCTAGGACTGCTGTCCAAAAGAGCTGTGAACCCCAGGAAATTCTCAAAACTACATTTGAAACAAAGGGTTATGGGCCCACAGCCCTGACCAGTCCCAAAACGTTCACGGCTTCCGCAGCGGATAGGAGTGTCTCGGACAACCTCGCTGTCCACGTTTGACGACCCGGGTAACAGAAGCGCATTATGGCGCTGAGGACGGAGTCGCAACTGATCCAGAAGTGTGTGTGCGGCCCTGGCTTTGGGCTATGGAGATGGAACTTTGAGATCTACCTCGCACATAAAGGGTTACTCGACCTGATGAAGGGCATGGAGATTCTCGATGAAAAGACCACGACAGACGAGGAGCAGTAGGCCTTTGGAAAGAAAAATACCGAGGCGCTCATGCTCCTCCTGTCCTCTACCGCCGAGAACCAATGGGGCTACTTCCAAGGCACCACATTGGCCATCGAGGCATGGAACAAGCTTTGCACCATTCACCTGTCCACTTCACTAGCGAACTAGATCTGCGCGATGAAGCAATTTCTAATGGTCAGGATTGAGGAGGGAGAGGACATCCTCACCGTCATGCAACAGATTGAGTCGCTTGCCTCACAATGTAACGATTTGGACTAGAATGTCGACTCTCAACTACAAGCAATGGCCCTCCTTATGGCTCTACCTGACAGTTATAACCCCTTTATTACTTTCATCGGTGGATGGACGGAGGACAAACTCACCTATGACGCAGTCACCAAGTACATCCGCAACGAGGTGCAACATTGTAGTGGCGGTCAGGCCTCGTTGTCCTCATCGCCCCTAGTCACCAAAACATGTGGTGGCGACAGTGGCGACAAGGAAGGTGGCGGAAAGGGTGGCGGCAAGAAGGGCGTCAAGAAAGGTGCATGCCGCAATTGCGGCAAGGAGGGCCATTGGGCTCGCGAGTGTCCGGAGGAGGCAAAGGCCGGTGGCAAGGACGTCAAAGGCAAGAAGGCGCTTCTCAACGACACTACAAACCACAACCTCAAGTGGGTCAACAGGCGCTGCCTGGATTGTGGTGCCGAGGAGCACACCCAAGTCGAGAAGGTGGGGTTTATCCACTATACCAAATCTGCTAAGTGTATGGTGGTCGCGAACGACAAAGTCGAGCCAGCGGCCGGCCAAGGAGACATCGAGGTGGAGGTGGAGGTGAACAGTAAGAAGATGCTACATGTCATCCGTTATATACAACATGCCCCGGGCCTGGCTGACATTCTAAGTGTTAGTCGCTTGACGGATAAGGGGTATGAGGTGCTCTTCCCTAGGAAAGGCGCACTGGTGTGCATGGACGGGACGGCGACAAAGTTGTGCTGGAGGTGAAGCGAGAGGGTGGCCTCTACATTGTGGAGATGAAGGTGGTCCTCGAAGTAGTAGATGCAGCAGATTTGCAAGAACGCGCCATCAACTTGGCCAAAGGAGGGGGAGATGATTTGGAGCTCTGGCACTGGCAGCTGGGGTATTCATCGCCCACAGTCGTGAAGGAGATGGTGACGTGCGACATGGTCCGCGACCTCGATATCACCGGTGTAGTAGACGTGGCAACAGATGCAGCTGCGCACAAAAACTGCGAGCCTTGCATTTAGGACAAGGTGAGGTGCAAGACGTTCAACGAGAACGTGGGACGCACCCAAGACTTGCTGGAGATCGTACACAGTGATGTGTATGGACCATTCAAAACGCCGTCACCTAAATCGATGACTGCAGCAAAAAACTCTACGTGTACTTCATGTAGCGGAAGGGCATGGTGCTGGACCGGCTGAAGGAGTCCGTCACTACGGTGGAGAGGCAGACTGGCCGCAAGGTCAGAGTGCTACGCAATGACAATGGCAGAGAGTACGTGGACTGCAATGGGTGGCTGAAGCAGGAGGGTATTATGTGGGAGCATAAAACTCCCTTCTTGCCACATTCTAATGGCAGCTCCAGAATGATCCTTGGAAACTGCCGAGTCTCACCTTCATTCCGCAACAACACTTGAGACAGCTCCTTAATTGGCAAGAGCCTTTCAGGGCTGGTGCTGTCCCTTACGGATGAAAGACTTGCAGCAGTAGGTCGTCTCCTCCTCACTGCTGCTGCCCGTTTCCCTACTGTGCCTTGCGCTTGGGGCAGTCCCTCTTGCGATGATCCTCCTCAGCACAAGCCCAGCACTTGCCTCTCGGTCCTTGCTGTCCGCCCGTGCCCTGCTGCCCGGCTTGGATTGCATGCTTGGATTGCATCCAACTCCATGGGCACAGCCTGACCAGGCTGCTCTACCCGTGGCTGTGCTGCGTAGCTGGTCTTGCACGCTTGTAGCTTACCGCGTCGATGTGCTCCACCACCGAGACCAACTCCGCAAAAGTCCACAACCCAAGCACCGCGAGTTCGCATTGGAAGTGCGTCTTCAGGCCGTCTTGGTAGCGGTCGTACGCCTCTGTGTCTGAGAGGTCATCAATCTGCACCACCAAATCCATGAAGCATGTGGTGTAGTTCTGGACCAATCTGCCTTGCTTGACGTGTTTAATTTTGTCACGTGCGACCCGACTGCCGTTGAGGAGGTCAAAACGCGCCTGGAGCATCGTCTCGAACTGCTCCCACGTCTCAATGGCTGAAGTCATCGCCCGGCCTCCAGTCCATCCGGCAACCCAGCAGCGTTTCGCCGGCACAATGCTGACCACCAATGCAGTCCCATTCCTCGGAGCAGTGTAGGAGCATACTCCAGTCTTGTGGCATCTTCTCCCACAGGAACACTCAATGTCGTAAAGTACAAGTTCACCGTGAAGAGCCATTCCTGCGCACTGCCCTTGCCGGTGTGGAACTCCCGCTCCTTCGGCTTGGGCTGCCAAAAGATAGGTGCGGATGTCAATGCGATACCCCCCAACGCACTGCTCCCTTGGTCGACGTACCTCACCTCAACCTCCAAGCACAGCTGCTGGTTCTCTTGGCGCAACTCGTCAAGAGCATGCCGGATCTCCTAGTGACCGAGGTTCCCACCGTGCAACTCTCCCGGCGGCGTTTGCACCAAGGTGCACTACAGAAGACTTGTAGGATCGAATAAGCATGTCCGTCCAAGAACACTCTCATGAGAGTTCTCACACCCGTCTCGTGCGGCTCAAGGATTGGTGCGACGGACGACAACGGGGCTAGCTCTGATGAGTGATAGTGTCGAACTTGACGTTTACACGTGTGAAATGGCTTTTTTAGGCGTACATATGGAGCTTGTGTTCTTTGCATGGTGAGCCAGTGAACATGTCACCGTGGAAAACAATTCTTTATTATCCGTCCAATGCCGTGTGCGGATGTTGTAGAGGGCCTTCGCAAACCAGGGATAGCAAGAAAATATATTCTATGGAGGTTTGATTTTCCATGAAGCATTTTCGACAATTGTTTTTCCGTCTGTGAGGGTGTGATGGAAGCGAGCGAGAAGGCTTCAAAGGGTGACGCGCGCCTGGACTCCATTCAGCAGCCCTCGACTAGGCGTAGATCTGACGGTTCCTCGAAACTCTTTGCCGATGCGATGCAACATCTCGCACCGTTGAATGCAACCTTGCCGTAGCGGACGATCGAAGCAAGAAATATTTTTTCCTAGCCCCTCTAGTATGTCTACTGAGGGTTTGTAGTTTCCTCCCGGTAGTGTGTCCTACCGAACCCCGACCTGCAACTCGCTACCCCTCTAACCCGCATGGCCTCTGGTTGAACGGAAAACACCGTTGATCTGGATAATCTATGGCGCGTGGAGAGCTCAGCTTGCTGGCATTTTGGGGTGTTCACCGAACACAGTCGACCCACTGCCTGTGAGGTATTGAACAGTCGAACCGCCGCAGAAGACCTTGTCTACTGCAACCCTGATTTGGCCACCCCCACCATCTGGGAGTGTTTTTAATCCACACTCCTATTCTGATTCACACACATCTACGCATTCCTTGCCAGCCGTCAGTCCAAACCCTTGCCTTCTCAGCCCCCGGTGAGTCACCATGTTTCCCAGGCCAAATCAAAGTCGATGCTAAGCCGCCAAGTCGAAAGTCGAAAGTCACCAGTCAATCAACCAAGTCGACTTGGCCATGCCAAGTCGGTGCTTAGGATTGCACTACACTGTGTCATTTGGCCTTATCATTGTTTAAACTTGCCTGTCACCTACAATTCTGCAGTTTGAAAAGAAACTGTTTTCCCTATATCTGTACAAGACATGTCCTGCATCCTTTAACACATCAGCTTAACTACAGTCCATTGTGCTATGCATGCTTGGGGAGCACTGCTCAACCCCTTGGGTGGTAATTGCTGTCACAGCAGATGCACAACCAAACTGCTGAAAGCAAAAGAATGAGATGAAGCTGGAACGGAATTGTCACTACTTGTGCAAACTAGTTAAGAGCAACCTAATGAAAACAAACTAGGGAAAAACATGAGACACAATCAAAATGAAGGATCAGATGAAGGTCACCTAGGGACCTTTACGGCCTCGTTTTGGGCATTCACGGGCTGCAGCAGCAGCTCTCCTCCCTAATCCTGTGGATGCTCTCACTCTAGCAGTATAGCGTGCTTCAGAACCAGCTACTACCCCTGTTGCAGAAGCAGCTGCAGGTGAAGCACCTCCTGCAGAAGCACCTGTTGCTAAAGCTCCTGCTGCTGAAGTACCTGCTGTTGAAGCACCAGCTGCTGAAGCTCCTGCTGCTGAAGCACCTACTGCTGAAGCACCTGCTGCTGGAGCTCGTGCAACTAAAGCACCTACTGTAGGAACACCTCATGCTGAAGCACCCGCAGCCTCAACATCTTTGCGCTTGTGTACTCCTACCCTCAGGACTCTTGATGCCTCTTGCCCCCCATCTTCATCTCCCTACTGCTCGTCCTCCTCGTTGCTCTCATTCCCACCATCTTCTTCCATCCCAGCAATCTCTTCATCCTCCGCCTCATCATCCTCATCGTCGCTATCCAATCCATCCTCCTCCCCTTCCACTTCCCTTATCTCCTGAACATCTGGATCGTCAGGATCTAGGGCATCAGCAATGGCGGGATCCGACACAAAGTCCTCCTCATCCTCGTCCTCCACGTCTCCATCAACCTCGCTGTCACTGTCCTCAGCCTCTTCCTCTATGGCCTACCTGATGTCACTGGTCAGCTTTTTCCCTTTCTTCTTCTCATACATCCTTGTCAACCGGGCGTTTGCCCGGACCAACAGTTCCAGGATGGAGACCTTCAGACCGTTGCGCCTGGCTGTCTAGATGAGTTCATGCTTGCTGAAGCAGCGCTCAGTGTCGGAGCTGCTACAAGGCTCTGATGTCGGGAAGGCTCGTCATGTGGCGGGCATGCCATCTGAAGGCTGGCATCTCACCCGCTATGACCTGCTGCACTGCTTGCGTGACTCGTTGCACATCCTTCATCTTGCTTGGTTCTTCCTCCAGCGTGACCAGGCCGTTTTCAAACGCCTCCAACTCCTTGTCCATGGTGTCCTGGTCTCCAGGATCTCGCACCAGCACCATGACAACGGTGTTCCATGCCTCCACGATCTTCTCGTTGCCGTCAAACTTGTGCCCAAAATGTTGCGGGTGGCAACGATGTGCTGCGGCGTACACTGGACAAGACATTTGATTAGTGCAGCGATAGGACAGCCGCCGTGGCACAAATTGTACCCATTCCGGATTGCATTTTGCAGGGCGACTGCCTTGGGACAATCCTAAAGCATTGATAGCTTCAGTCGTGTCAAGCAGAGTCTAAAAAACAATCCCTGCAGTCCCGTCGGAGCTATCTGCCTTGTGAAAGGCAAGCATGATGGGAAGTATGAGCTTGACCATGGCCTTGACCTGCACCCATAACACCCCCATCTTCACAATTCTGCGCACCTCCTTTTTTGCCTGCCACCCAGCATCCTTGCTGACACTGCCAAGTTCAGTCCACCTCGTGCTGGTCACAATCTTGACAAGGACCTCAAGCAGCTGCAGCAATCTCTCAAACATCATGTGCACATATCCGAACCAGGTAGCACAGACAGACAACAGAACCAAACCACCCTCTGTCTTCAGCCAAGACCTGAGAAGGTGTTTGTTCCTGAAAAATGACACAACTCTCTCAGTCTTGCTGATAAGATTGCCTCCCCATTCTGTCTTTGTAACATCCTTCAGTACCAAATCCAAGGAGTGTGCCACACAGTGGCTGAAAAACACAGCCTGGTACTTGTTCCTGAGCTCAACGTATGCCTTTTTTTTTGTTGACATGTTATCGGTGATGACCATGATGACCTTTTCAGCTCCCACCTCGATAATGGCATGGTCAATCACTGCAGCGAAGTGGTTGGTATTTCTAATGACCCCGCTGGCATCCCGTGAGAACAGGTGGGCCACTCCCTCCGCGTTTGAAGCCATGGCGGAGTACATGGGCTGGATCTGGATGTTGGACCACTCGTCAACTCTGAGTGTCACATCGAAAATGTCCCAGCGAGCACGAAGTGGTGCTTCTAGTGCCTCCAGCTCTTTGTCAAGTATTGGAAGGAGCTCCCCTGTCACCCGGTCCTTGGAAGGCAGCCTGAAGCTAGGGGTGGTTTTGCATGCATCCTCAACCAGCTCCAGAACCACGTCGTCACGGCAGAAGGAGATGGGTAATGCATTTTTTGCCATTATCTTGACTATGGTCTTCTGGCAGACAGCATTGTTGGCGTTTGCGATGTGCTCGGACATGAGGGTTTGGCGCGCTGTGTTGAGGGATGCAGCTTCATCTGGAGTGATGTTGCAGAGGGAGGCTAGGATGGTTGCTGGAGTGTGAACAGCTTCTCGGATGGCAGGATTGTGGTCGACTCCGTTGGGGGTGCTGGTGGATGCAGCTGCTCCGTGAACTACGTGAAGCTCCTGACGCTTGCGCTCGGCCACGAGCTTAACCCAGTCCACTGGGCTGGAAGCTATGCCCCATGACTCACCCTGAACATTGTAAAACTTTTTGCCAAAGAGCACCCATCCATCAGGTGGCGGTGGCAAGGTGGGGAGACTGAGTAGAGCTCGGGCAGCCGCAGGAACCACCTTGTACTTGGCGATGTTGGAGACAACTGCCCCAAAGTGCCCTCGCATGCGGTCTGAACCGACAAAGCCGATTTTTCCGCAAGGCCCACACTGCCATCCGGGGTAGCCTCCAGCGGTAGGGACAGGTCTGAAGAATCTGCTGAGTGCACGGATGAGGAAGTCTCCAGCCAGACACGGCTGTCTGGCGGAGGGAGTGCTAGTGGTGGCCTGCTTGGCCCTGCTGGCCATCGTTGGCATGCTGAATCGGAGTCACACTGCATGCTCTCAATAAATTTGAGCTCCCCTCCCCCGCAATGGCCTACAAGAACCACATAAAGCGACTCCTATCCATCCTCGTCCAGGTTGGCATGCATTGTAACTGGTTGAAAAAGCGCCGCAAATTGTCACAAGGGGCTGGTGCGTTGCTTCCACACAACCTGCATGGCTGGGTCCGTCCTAGCCAGCCATCCATCATACGAGGCAGATATGTCAACCTCTTGCGTGGTTGTTGCCCTGGCAAGAAACCCAGCAAAAATGGCCATACGGGTGCCGAAGCAAAAATTTACACGCGAAACCTGATCTAAAATGACAAAAAAACCAAGGCCTGGTCCAACTTGGCCAGAACCTAAATGAGGTCATCCCAGTGCCTGGGGAAAAAAATGGGGGTCAAGTCAAGTCGACTTCGACGTCGACTTTGATCGACTTTAGCGACTCCGAATTAACCCCCTTAAGTCAGAAGTTGAAGTAATCATGGGTGAGTCAGCATCCGCCTGCGACCCCTATGACTCACTGTGCTACGTCCGTCTCCGCTCGTCCATCGCTCCGATGCTTCTACATCGATGTTCTAGATATGCCACATGTTCCTTCCACGTCCTCTTCTGGCTGTGGCTCAGTGTCTAACAATCATCTCTGCGCATGCAAGTCACCGCAATCATAGCACACACGCAGCTGGTGGCTCGCTTCAACCGGCAGGTGGACAATACATCGCCCCCAGCTACGTGCGCTCAGGTCGTGGCGACGGCCTTGCCCCAGAACGTCCGTGCATACTGTTCGAACTATTTCTACAGCATGGAGGCCGACCCCCTACACGCCATCTGTTGGCTATGTGAGAACACATCCGTCAACAAGTCTGTATCCGTCCGCGATAGCAACACCTCCAGCATGTCGTCGCATCTCGCTGCAACCCATCGCCGCATGGACCGGAACATTGTGAGCTCGGGAGCGGGCACTCAAGGACTCCGCCAATTGGTGGCCGCCGTTGCTGCTGGAGAAAATCCTCGCTCAACTGTCGGATTGGTCTGGCTTGCATGGGACCCGAGCTACTTCCGGTCATGCATCTGGAAGTTCTTTGTGGAAAAGGGCATTCCATTCACTGCGATCTCGTTGGAGCACCTGCAAGCAGCTTTTGAGCGTGCAAATCCTGCGGCGCACCTTATCTCCCGCCAAACCCTGGCACGCGACATCCAGGCTGCATATCCTCGGTACCGCGAGCTCATCTACAACATTCTGTGCAACTGCGAGGACCGTCTATCCTTCGGGATGGATGGCTGGACCTCCACTTCCAACGATAGCTACATCACAATTACGGCCCACGGCATTCACCAGTACCGCCTCGTCAACATTCTTGTGGGCTTCAAGCCCTTGTCCGGCACCCACGACGCTCCCGCACTCTATTGTGTCAATAGGGCCATGGCCAAAAACTGGCTGGAGGTGCACTGCCCCGGTTTCTTCGACGACCATTTTGTCCGCTGTTTTGACCACGTCCTCAACCTCAGCGTTGGCGACATCCTCTCACTATCGGCCGTCGATCGCATCGTCCAGATGGTCCGACGGCTCGCCAACTTCATCAGCCGCAGTCCGCAGTGGGAGGCCTCCTGTGAGGCGGAAGCTGAACATCGACTCGAGGACGTGCTGGAACTCCACGGTGGCAATGCTCCAGGTGGCCCACGAGCAGTGCAAGCCGTTGGAAGCATGGCTGTCCTCGGTCAGCACCGAAGGCATGCGGCTGTCCGGCGGACAGTGGATCCCTCTCCGTTGCATCGCCGAAGTGCTGGAGCCCTTTCAAAACATGACGGATGACATCTCCTTCGAGACAGTGCCGACAACTGGTCTGGCGGTGCCCTTCTTCAACGAGCTTCTGGACTGCCTCCAAAGCAACGCCGCTGCATGTCGCCAGGCCATGGCGGCTCGCCCAGCTGGTGAAGTGAACGACGAGCTCCGTGAAGTGCAGGGAGCTCTTGCAACTGTACTTGCAAAGGCGGCAAAACATGTGGGAGTGTACTACGCACTCTCCGGGGACTGCCAATACCTGGGGACATTTTTAGACCCCAGGTTCAACAAAGCCTACTTTGAAGAGACGTACAGCGGTTAATCTAGTGACGTCCACCCCAAGCACGTGATGAAGGCCATCATGAAGCAGCTGCAGCGTACAAAGAGGCCTTCATCGAGGCACGTGAGCAACACATGGCACAGGACAACGCCACGGAGGCCACTGCTGACTCTCTTCCACCGTCTGCTATGGTGGTTGCTGCCTTCCTTGACGAGCTGCTGGGGTTGGGTGCAACTGCAAGCGCCCCTATTGCTGCGCCAGCAACTCCTGCTGCTGCTACCCCTGCTGCCGCAGCATCGCTCCCTGCTCCCGCAAATGCGGCTGCCTCTCCGCCTACCGCATCGCTAGCTGATCCCGTTGTTCTTTTCCCTGCTGCACCTGCATCTTCATCTCTGGCTGCGGCATGCACCGACAACTTCATGCAGCCCGTGCGGGTATCGTCCCGCATCTGCACGTGTAGAGAGGCTGCCGCTGTCCAGCACACAGCTGAGGTAGCAGGAGAAGCAGCCGCCGAGCCCTCCACGTCCACCCGGGGCATGTCCGGGCTCGCAAAATCGTCAACATCCAGCCTGTCCCTGTCGGCCATGCGAGCATCTTCTAACGGGTCGGAGGAGTTGCGAGATTGACCGCAGCCCACCCCCACGCATGGCAGGCTACAAGCGCGGACGCCACGGACAAGTATCTGCCACGAGCTCCGCAACTGCCCGTCCCCTGGACCGCGAGATAGCGAGCTACAACTGCGTAGCCCATCTCGATGAGTCCGCCAGCTCCATCGCGTTTTGGTTTGCGAACCGCAAGCAGTGGCCCATCCTGAACGCCACAGCGATGGATGTGCTGGCCGTACCTGCCACATCATCCGCCTGTGAAACTGCCTTCTCCCGCGCACGCCACACGGGTTTGGACACCCGCCAGTCCATGAGCGAGGAGACAATATCCCACATCCAGCTGCTGAAGAACTCGCTCTCACAGCCTATTCTTCAGGATGTAGTTGTGTAGATGAATATACCACTGGTGATGGTGTCCACATGCATGTGAACGTTCCTGACGACATGTTGTACTTCGCTGCCACATCATTACAAAGTTCTGATTTTCTGTGTGCTGGTTCAGCGTACAAACGTTGTGGAAGTAATTTTTAAAAACAAAGTCAAAATCTGAAATATGGACCTGCTGCTAACGTGTGATTTCACAGCAAGAATTTGGATATTCATCATAGTAGATGGAAAATGCAGGAAGCAATCACCTTCAGGTTCTGACGTCATGTGTCGAGAGTATTAATCCGTGTGCCATATTCCTCCCACTTGTGTGTCCTCGGGTGCACAGGGCATGGTGATCCCGAGATCAGTGGAGACACGCGCTGAGGCTGCCAACAGTTGAGCGGACACCTCACACCATCCCCCTCAACTTGCGTGACCTCCTCGGCACGGTCCCATGCCCTCCACTCTCATCGGCCACGAAGACCTGTTTTGGAGTGTGAATTGGATGAGCCACCTTATCGTAGGCAGACCTGAATTTGTCTTGTTTTATGGTGGAGTTTCGACTCCTAGGCTGAAACTCTACCTTTCGGGTTTAGGTTAGGTCAGTGTTTGTGTCTTAGGATGGACTGGGTATTTTACAAAATGCCCGTGAGAAATGTAGCGAGCCAAGAGGTGGGTTTGCCTTTGCTTCGCGAAGGGAACCAACGCGGCCGGCAAGCTTCGCTCGTCGACCGCGTCGAGCAAAGCACGTCTAGCGTGCTTCGCTCCCCCCCTCTCTTACCTGTTCGTTCCTAGGACTTAGCTTCCACGGTCGAAACTGGTACGCCATGCAGTTCCCACCCTAGCGCCCTCAAAACTTAACCATTTGCCATGATTCAAGTTGCATTGGAAAGCTAGCAAAATTCTCAGAGAGTACACATCACTATTCACATATTGCCCGAGTGTGCTTGTTCTCGCGGTGCAAAGGAGTGCAGGTTGATGTCACGTCGTGTTTTGCCGAGCGATACCGCCATTCGCTTCCGCGAGAATGATAGTCTCGTTTGGAAAGGCTTAGGATCAAATGGACATGTACGAGGCAATGCTTGGAATACAAGGAAAGTTAGACAAGAAATGAATCCTTAGACTTGATGGATCAGTACAAGGCAATCTATGGAGTCTCTGGGTAAGTTTGGCATGCCTAGAATAACCCCTAGGCTTCCTTATGTACCAGCCCTTATGAGCCAGCCGAGAGTCCCCTGCTGAGGTATAATCTTGCATCATGTAGTAGACATTGCAAGCTTTCCAACGCACCAAAGAACACCTCAATTTGTGGAGAAACGGCTAAGTTATGGCAGTTTGAGTGCTCCACGTGTGACTGCTGCTGGCAGAACCGCCAGCGGGGGTCACGGCCGCCCGAAGCGCCTTTCCTTGCGAATGCAGCTCCAGCCACCATCCAGAAGCGCCCATGGAACCCAATGAACCTTGCCTCGTTGGCTACGCGTCCATCTAGAGACGCTTCGGCTGCAGTGGGCGAGAAAGTCGCTCCGTCGTGCTCGGGGTCGAACCGGTGCATCTCCTGTTTTCTGGAGGTGCGCCTCCCACCTTTGTACGGCCGTATCTTTCTCGTATCTGCACCGAATGATCCGGTTCTTGAGACAATTTCCCTTTGTTTTTCACTTAGAATCCAATGGGAGCATCAAAACTTGCATCTAAAGTCAACATTATGACGTAATCACCGCCTCGATCGGTGGCTCCCATAACAGATGGCACAAATTACGTAAGCTACGAGGGGTCATTTTGTCATGTGTGCAGAATGTACCACTGATTCAAGTACCAGAAGGAATATGTACATGAATTATATTTGGACTGTCATTCCTATGTTCATAATATGGCATGTTCCATGGGTGCCAATTTCATCGATAACATGGGTATCGATTTCACCCTACTACTACTAGTACTACTAACATAACAAGTAACGCTAACTTGTGGCATATATCCACCAAATAAGAGAGTACGATCTATTCCTGTGATTCTATGGTTCTATGTGCAAGCTTTGTGAACATGTCACTTGACGGTTGAGAACATCTCGATATACTAGAGGATGATCATACTGTCGAATTTGTTTTTGAATTGGTGAGCATTTCCTCAAACACTCACGCACAACTCTGGTGATGAAATATCTTTCCCAATGGCATAACAGTACAAAGAAATCCTATTCATCACAGATAGTGAAAAACTGTTGAATTCAATGTTGTACCTCTGCTAAGAAGAAAAGGGTTTTTGCAAAAGGCCAAAACCCTTTTGAAAGGGAGTTTTTGGGACATCTCCTGAACAAGATCTTGTTCCGTGGCTGATCTCATTACACATTTGAACCATGATAATTGTGGAAAATTCACCCCATATCTGCCACTGGTCCATGCTACAAATACCAAACGGTGTAGCACCAATCTCCTGACCATTCACAGCTTGCATGAACGGTAAAGGTTAATGAATTTGACCCCAACCCCAAAGCCAACCTGGTTCTTGGTGGATTAAGATACCCTACTTCTGCTTGTATTCAGAGCGGTCCGCTATTATGCTCTAGGTTGTTTGAGAGCAGCCCATACTTGTGTTCAATTGTGTTGAAAATATCCAGTCTCAGTTCATGTTGGCCATCATTGACCATAGACGGGCAAGAAATTCGCCCGTCAACATTGCGAGTGGTGCTTAGGAGGGTCATTTTTTTTTTGGTTTGGCCATGTTTTTCAGGATCTTTCGGAAACTGGGCGCGGCTCGGAGTCGTCATCCATATTGGCCATAAAGTGTCGCTCGTTATCAGATTTGGCCATAATTGACTGCGCTCCACAGCCTCCCTTACTGTTTTAGCCATATTCAAGCGCGCGCCGGCTCCTCCTTTCAAATGTGGCCATGAAGACGGCCGACAGAAAAAGGATCGTGCGAGCGAGCAACAGAAGAAGCCCCATAACCACTCTGTGAACTCCTAAAGCCATTCTTAACAGTGATAGGTCCAAAAATGGACATACAAGGAGAAATATTAACCTTCTAGCACGATCCAAGGAAATAAAAAAGTAGAACCACAATGATAAGGAAAATGGAACTATAGTGGGAATGTTAAGGGACTTAAAAGCACCTTAATGACTAGAATAGGTGATTGAAATCGAAATATAATTACTCGCCCTTCATACGGTTAGAAAAATTGGTAAACTAATCTTCTTCATAAATAAATTCCTAATTTTTTTACATAAATAAGAGAGTTTTGATTGTATATCATTTCATACATTTATATGAGAATAATGTATCCTTTTCATCTAGAAAAACATATAAACAAATACCTTTTAAAGCATATAATCTTGCATTATAGATGTAAGTGAATTCTAATATCTTGATTCAAAAAAAAAATTCAAAACGTGTTATGCATCAAAATTGGCATCATAATTCAAACTATAAGCACATGGAGAAGCATAAATAATGCTTAAAGTCATGATCATGTAAAATTTTCCATAGTTTCATACTCGTCTAAAGATTTTAGAAATTATGTTTCACATTTTATGTGGAAATTACTGTTAATTAAACGCAATGATCTGAGTTTACCATTAAAACACGTTATTATATAATCTTATTACATGCAACATTCTTTTAATAAATCAAACCTGACCATCAATTGAAAAAAAATAGATAGGCTAGCAAAATGTTTAAAGTCTATTACAATTTAATAACATAATAAACTTTCCTTAAGAAAACCTTCAACACATTTGTACATTTCATTGATTCTCTGCCATAGGAAGCCCTTGATTAGCCATGCATATTAAATCATGGAATAAATTGTTTAATTTTAACACCTAACCATATTTTGAGCTTTAAATAGAAAATAAATGATTGATTTTATGTATTTCTGATTTGATGTTTTTTATAAATTGAAATGGTTTTTGTTTTCAAATATATAGATAGATGTATATTGGTTCTTAAATCACAGTTAAATTTGGTTGGTTTGACTTCGAAGTTAATCTTATTTCAATGTGATACGTAAGTATTTTATATCAGAATGTTTATATTATTGTTTAAAAAACCGAATTGTAACTTACATCTAGAATTTTCATTAATCTGTTGGTTTTGGACATTATTTTTATTCATTTTATAACCCTATGAAGGGCGAGTAATTATATTTTGATTTCAATCACCTAGTCTAGTAATTAAGATGCTCTTGAGTCCCTTAAACTTCTCATATTAGTTTCATTTTTCTTATCATTGTGGTTCTACTTCTTTATTTCTTGGAGCGTGCTAGAAGGTTAATATTTCTCCTTTCATGTCCATTTTTGGACCTATCAATATTAAGAATGGCTTCAGGAGTTCACCGAGTGGTTACGGGGCTTCTACTGTCAATATCGCTCGCTCGCGCGATCCTTATTCCGTCGGCCGTCTTCATGGCCACATTTGAAAGGAGCTGGCGCGCGCTTGAATATGGCTAAAACAGTAAGGGAGGCTGCGGAGCGCAGTCAATTATGGCCAAATCTGATAGCGAGCGACACTTATCGCCAATATGGATGATGACTCCGAGCCACGGCCAGTTTTTGAAGGATCCTCAAAAACATGGCCAAACGAAAAGAATGACCACTTAGGAGGGGAGAACCTCGTTGATGCGAGGTTCTCCCTCCTCATCGTCAAAGCAGCTCGCCCGTTGATACGGGCGAGCGGCTTTCACCGTAAATGTGGTTGTTTGAGTTCTGCTGTCCGAAATCAAAGAGCCATAATGCACTGCCGGCGAACAGATTCAAACGGGGCGTTTTAAATTTAGGGGTGTAATTACACAGATACCCCTTGTCGCCAACGGCCCAGATCACATGACCCTATGGTTAAAAAAAGTACAAATAATTCACACCAAGTATTGTGAAATTAGTCGGCAGTACAGTATGCAATTCATACAATTGTACTTTGGTGAAATAAAAATTGGTACGTGACATGCATGAAAAGCCTACACAATGTGCATGAGCGATTGTCTACCAACTATCAGTATGTCGATCACGACATCAGATTACGGGCAAGATCAGAAGAAGAGTGATCAAAAACGTTTTTTGAAATTGATCAAACTGATAATATCAGTTGACTTTTTGGATGTCACATATGCAACCAGAGGACCAAAAATGCTTGTTGGCAGTAATATGGCTTTTGCTGAAATAACAATGCAATTGTTGCCATTGCACTGTTGGCCTTAAAGAAAAGATTAGTGATTGACAACATGGCATATGGAAAATCAATATACTAGCTATGCCATGGAACAATGGACATGCATGGAGTCCATGT
The DNA here is from genome assembly GCA_023375785.1 of Penium margaritaceum. Lineage (NCBI taxonomy): Eukaryota > Viridiplantae > Streptophyta > Zygnematophyceae > Desmidiales > Peniaceae > Penium > Penium margaritaceum. The sequence goes on from SZWC01002655.1 coordinate 214,981, forward strand.
AGCCTCCTAATCTTGATCTAAGGAGGACGAAATCAAGATACTTGTATGTGATACGTCCTTAAAGGCTCATAGCTTATCACTTGGTGAGTCGTGGATACGAATTATGGTGCCTGACTAGTACAAGGGATAGAAAGGGACAGTAGTTTATCAACAACCATCTTCAAAAGACAGGGAGAATTTATACGGTTTCTCAAAAGATAATCTCCAAGGGGGATAGTGAATGTGCAAAATAGAAGTGGGAGCTCTTTTATGGAATCTTAATGATTTGAGACACTGCACTGCAGTGGTTCAGAAATCATTGGTTTGGCATGTGATGTGATCGACCTAAAATCGAACACGAATGAAATCTGATTCACCATCTCCCATCTTTTATCACTCAACAAGGGAAAATGTCATGGATATTGATGTTAAATGTGCTTGAACTGATGTTGGTGACATGAGTTGATCCAGTGTTTTGTGACAATTCCAGTTCTCTTGAGAATGAGCAATACAATTTTCCACCGTTGGGTCCCCAGGGTACTTGAATCATCTCATAGTGCTTCATGATCCAACTGTTACATAGTTTAGATCACGACACAGGCTTAAGGTTGTCCTTAAAGCTTATGACCATGGAGACGACCTATAAACCAATAGCTTCACACTAACTGGATGCTAGATTCCATAGCTTGGTGATCCGTTTGACCGCGTAAGAATACAAATCCAACATGGGGCGCGACCAAAATGACAAATATTTCATGCCAAAGTATAGATGAAAAAATGTTAATTGAGGGCCTTGGGGAACGGCAGTCTTCACTGGGATCTGTGGATAAATTTGATTAATCCTACAACTTGAGATGTGATTTCACGCAAGACGCCTATATGTACGTCGTCCTCTTGATGATGATACATGTGGATAGATGCTCATCATGTCACAAAATGGCGCAGCATCGATCGTGCCACATTGATCTACAAATAGGGCCTTCAACCAAATTTTTCGCCATAAAATTGATCTCCTACAGAGATCACAGAGGGAAAAATCTCTAGGATACCATTAATTGCCTCCGTAAGATAAGAGGAGCTTTAACTGAATGATTTTTCATCCACGGATGAGTCCCTTAATCCACTACGCTGTAGTTGTACCATACTTTGTTGATGCAAAAGGTCATGAGGAGGCACTTAAACTTACCTGAATTTTGGGGATAATTCAACTGATGTACATTGCCAGATGCACGTGCATGGGCTTTTTGGATGTCACTGTCATGGAATCCACTGGCATTTGTTTGTCAAATGTCTTTTTAGAGGGAAACACCCTTTACAAGTGTTCAATAGAAGGCATGTGGAAATACTCTATTGAGTGGAATTACCAAAAATATGCAATGCAACTGAACATATGTCTTGGAGAATGTTTACTAAGTCGCAACACGACTTGTTGTACATTGGCAAACACGCCCCAAGAAATACTCTTGCGATTCATTTTCATGCGAGGCCTTGTCCACAAAAGGATGTGTGTATCCTATCCCTTGATAAGAATAATAATCTATAACAAGGATTCTCATTAGGAAAATCCATGGATGGTTTTCTGAATAGAAACCTAGTATGCAATCACATGAAAGGAGCAAACGTCAGGAACCGGTTGTTTCATTCATGAGATCGCTGGACTAGATTCGGAAGTGTAAAATCACAATAAAATTGGATAGAGACCCAAAAGGTGTCCTTCTAACTTGTAGTACATGGATTGTGATCATGTTACACACATTAATTGAATAAAATATCATGAACACTTGTTTATGGATGCGACCCACATTTTTTTAGACGGTTTTATCTCAAATAATCTAGTTGAAAGCGACGTGCCTTTGACGAGGAAGTGAGCGGCAACCTACGGTATCCATTCTAGACACAAATGGGAGGATGCTGGTTGAGACCAAGGTCATCTAGATCATAGCATTGACCTGTCTAATGATGGATTTTGATAGAAATTATGCAGGCTAGACGCCCAATGCCGCCTCATTGAAAGATGAGAGCAACCTTTGAAAAGGAGAACAAGTGTGCGCAGAAACCATTTTCTAGGGCCTTGGTGCCTCCCAAACCTAAGATCAAGCTAGCATCCAAGTTACATGGGCTTAGCGGAGCTTGTTTGAGTTCATCCAACCAACCTAAGTGTTTTGAAGGAGGTTTAGTAGACCTATTCCTGGCTATGCACACGTGATTGAAAGCATGAGGGTTGATACCCAATCTTTGTGTTGCAGGTGCTGACAATGCTGTGGGGAGGTACCACCCTGGCTGCAACCTTTAGAAAGAGATCACGTCCAAATGACTTGTAAAAGTATTGTGTGGACCTGGATGGTTTTCACGGGGATGTCCGGTTACTAAGTCACAGGGCACTCAAAGGAGGAGGAGGCTTCACCACAACCAGTTGCTGAACCCTTACCACATGGGATGTGGGAAAATTATTTTCTGCACCCTTTTCCAATCTGGCAAGAAAATGTTTCACAAAGTACATCCAAAAAGGCACCAAGCATGACGTTGGTACACACGCGTGATGGGTCTTCAGTGAAGATACAAAAACACTCGTGAAGAAAGTAAAATTGTTGTATGTGCCTCATCTTGGCAGGAGCCAAGGAATTACACGATTAACAATGGATGTGTGCAAATGATTAAGAATTGTAAATACCATGCACGTGTGTGGTTGAATGCGCATGAACGTGATGCAACAATAACAAGATTTAGCAAACTTGCTTCTTCATGTTTCTTTTTTTATAAATTGCATCATTAAGTACACAATCATTAAACCTCTGTGGGCAAAGACGGACCGGGTCGATCTGTAACAAAGGGGAGGAGTGTAAAGTGAAGACCAATTTTAGCACTAAAAACTGTCCTTGAATATCATTTGGTGTGTTTTGGGGACTTGAGGCTAGCCTTTCAAGTCCTCTCCGAGTCTAGGCTGAAAAATATCCACCGGCCAAAAAATTGGCAAAAGAGTACCACGATGGAGTATTTATGGCGTCACTCCTCCTCCACTCCTAGAATTTCACTGGGGCCCTACTTTCAGTGTGAAAATGGCACTTGGAACGAGTAGTATTAGGATGCATGTTTTCAATGGTTCCCTGTGAAGACCCTGTCTGTTTCTCCGTGGTACGTCTCAGCCAAAATAGCTTAGTCAGCCAGTGAGTCTACCTCCTTGGAGTTGATATTTGAGGGCTTACTTTCATTTCAGAAGTTTTTTGCAAAACGGTCTAGTGTCCTTACAACCTGGAATTTTCTTCACTTCTAGGTGCTACATTGGTATGTTTTAAAGTGCTAGGTGTGAAATTGGAAGGTGCTTTATTGGTAGGTTCTACATTGGTAGGTGCTACATTTGTAAGTGCTAAACTGATGTATGTTACATTGGTAGGTTCTACATCGTTAGGTGCAACATTGGTAGATATTACATAGCTAGGTATTGTATGTATTGAGAGTGAAAATTATTGGTAAACTATACTTTTCGTGCTAAGTACTCCAACATGTAAGGTAATGAACCTTTGCATCAAATGACCACCGCTTTTTTCCAACATCCATCATTGCAATCTGTTGTATCGTCTAGCCTATGTTAGATAATGCAAACCATATGTGTTTAGACTCTAACCATCTATTGAGTGAGCTGCCATGAAAGTAGGATTCATGGTCGCCCTTTCATGGAGAATTCCCCTTTTTCATGTTTGAAAAACATTAAAAAAAATGGAATTCTCCTCTAAAACATTTATCTCCCCCCCCCCCCCCCCTCCCTGTCAAATTACCAAAAATCCAGAGCACTCAAGAATTTATTTTCCTTCCCAGAGCTTTTCATTGATTGGATCTCACAGCCATCAGAGGTAATCCAGCCTCAGCAAGGGCTCCAAAGCCGTCGGCAAGAACTTGCGTGCAAACAGATGGCACCGCCCCAACCCCACCGTCATGGTCTCTTGAGCCCCAGGCTGCCATCTCTGGCAGGATGGGTCGCCTCTGAGGCGTGCCAGCAGGCCTCCATCCACCATGGACGCGTTGAATGAGAGAGGATGGGACGCATTCTCACGCTTCCAGCACGCAAATGTGAGCTCGTTCCTGCTGATTGAGGAAAGCAGAAGCTCCAGCTGTTGCCAATGCCACTGCTGCTGCTGCTGCTGCTGGTGCAGTGGATGCGGGTCCATTATCTGCCCCACTGATTTCCGGTTTGTTCTCTGCTGCATGCTGTGTATGAGGGTGGGGAAGTAATGCTCCTCGGGAAAACACCGCCATCGGGCACTGCACTGATTTGAGAAGGCCGAGCGCAGTCTGGTCTCGGAGAGGACTGCGCGGGCGAGCTCGCGGCCCACCTCAAACCACTGCCAGCCCTTTTGAAAATCTTCCCTTGAGATCACCGGCAGAAACGCATGCCGCCACCTCCGCTTGCTGTGGCCGGTTGGCGGAAGGACGGATATGTGGCCTGAGTGGGGGGAGTACACGAGGCGGTCGTAGATGAAGGAGAAGTTGTAGAGGGGGATGCAAGCCTCCGAGACAAGCACAAATCGGGTGTTGGATTGGTCCAGCATCGCGTTGGCAAGCAGCCTCAGCATCGCGGACACCATGCTGAAGTAGCCTCTCTCCACTCTCTGTGACAATAGGAAGAACAAACCCACAAGATGAAGACAGTGTGACTTAGTGTTAACATTGAAAATTTGCAAGATTCCCTCACTGGAAAACACGCCCACAGCCATGGGCCATAGGCCATGATTCATGGGATCCATGGGCCATGAGCCATGGGTCGTAGCTGAAGCTTTGACAGAGAGCCCACGGTCGTTAGGTGGCATCATGTCAGGAAGACTAGTTTTCACTGCCTTTGGAGTTTTCACTGCCTTTGGAATTTTCACTGCCTTTGGAGTTTTCACTGCCTTTGGAGTTTTCACTGCCTTTGGAGTTTTCACTGCCTTTGGAGTTTTCACTGCCTTTGGAGTTTTCACTGCCTTTGGAGTTTTCACTGCCTGTGGAGAAAGCGGCCGAGAGTTGTCTTTGATACAGCTATATGCTCCCCTGGACTTTGAAAACTAAATATTCCTGTCATGAACTTGCCACCATGTGCTGTCAAGACTGTGGCTTGGAGGCTATGGAGATGAAAAGATGAGGCAGTAGCAGGTTTCTACCTGCCGCAGACACCCTGTGGGAGAAGAGAAACTCTGCAAGCTCGCTTGACGGAGTTCACTTATCTGCACCATAGCAGTGCCATGGAGAGCAGCAAAAAAAACTTAAAACAGCCTACCAAGCGCATGACTTCCCTGACCTTACTTGGAATGGTCCTTCCTCGAAACAGGGGTGGAAGC
>SZWC01002656.1:30055-40367 GCA_023375785.1 Penium margaritaceum
GTAGTCAGTTTCGTGCATCAGGACGTTGGACGACGGCAACAGGAACCACCGGCGCGGTGCTTCCTGCCACGACGGGCCGCGACCTCCGCAGGAAGCAGGGATTCCTCAGTATCATCCCGCACGCCAGTCAGTTCCTCACCAGGCCCCGATCCACTCACCCAGCACCGACGAGTGACTGAGTGGTTGGAGCAGCTACACTGGCGCCGTATTATGGATACACTGGGCGAACGCGCGGAGGTGGAGAGCATCCACAGCTCTGCCAGTCATGGCTCAGCCCAGCATCATTAGGGGCAGGAGAGCCAGCAGAATATGCCATTTGGGGCACGGTGGTTCTCCGACGGACCACCTTCACTGAAGGCATCTTCCGGTGGTGGAAATCCCGAGGCCTTCTGCGGATTGGTGTATCGGCGTCGTGGCGGACAACAACAGCAGATTCCCGGCAAGGCAGAGCCGCAACCCGCAGACCCACCTGTGCATCTGCAGCCCTTACCCCTGAGCCCCNGAGCAGGTCACGGGGGTCCTACAGATGGGGTCGTCTGTGTCCGCGCAGGCACCAGAAGCCGCGCTACCACCAGTGAACCACTTTCCCATGAACCAGACCCCACTGATCATGGGAACAGGAACCGCCGCGCAACCCCAGTTGGTTGGAATGACCCAACCACCGAAGTACCCGCGGCAGCAGCACACGGATGGTCAGGCAAGTCCGGCGCAACAGCTCTCCGCATCACAGCAGAACCCGGCCACCCTGCCAACCGGGGCGCCCCCACAGCCGCCGACGCCAAATGCACCACCACGGCAACCGATGAGGAGCGCTGCACAGGTGGCGACCATGCCACACCCACCTGCGGTTGGGCTACAGCAACCACCGCATCTGCCGCCACAGCTCATGGTGCCGGTAGTGGCGATGGCAGGGCCGCCCACGATCACGCAGCTGCCACCACAGATGCCTCAGCCCGGAGACGGAACAATCCAGCAAAGGAACACGCTTCCGCTTCTCCCAACCGGGACGCCGCCAACGAGCCATCAGCAGCAGACGATTGGAAGCGGAGCACAGCCAGCGAACATGACACAGTCTCCCGCGGTCGCACAAGCGCTGTGGACACACCAGGCGCAGCAGCAGATGGGCCCAGTGGCGGTTGGAATGGTGCCACACATGCTTGTGCCCAACCTGACATCGCAGATGCCCATGCTCAACTATCAGCAGCTCCCCCACCAGCAGCCGGTTGGAGCAACGTCAATTGGAGGGACACACCAGACCTCATTGCCAACACAGGCCGCACAGAGCAACGTGGACCTGCCCATACAGCACCTACCTGGGAACCCGCACCTGACCACCAGCGCGGGACCAACAATTCACCCCCACGCCTCAGCTGCAACCCCACCGACTCAGATGTATTGGGTACAGCAAACAGCGGCAGTACCAGTGCAGGGGACTCCGGCCCCGCCGTCTGGGAGAGCATTCTTCTCAACACCCTACACTACCTCCACAACCACTCCCTCTTCCTGGTACATGGTTCCCCCTTCCACACAAGCCAGTCTTCCCACGACCGCAGGACAACCACAGATGCCGGTCCATGCGACTGGATACTCCGCGGCTCCATCGGCAAGCCTTCGGGTATCGCATGCTGCAACTGCATTGGCGATCAACCGCAGTAGCGTACCACAGCTATAATACATCCGCTCCGAGCCCGCCAACATTCCCCGATTAGACTCCTTCAAGGGTGCCCCGCAGGAAGACCTCTGGGTCTGGCTTAAACAGATCACTCTCTACGCCAGTATTGGCCGGATTCCGCCCGACCTATGTCTCGCCACCGCATAAGTCCACCTCCAAGGGGCGGCAACAGATTGGTACAATGCGCGAGCTCCCTTCCCGTCGTTCGAGGACTTCGGCAACACCCTCATCGAGTGCTTCAAACAATTGACGAAAGAAGANCAGGAAGACCTCTGGGTCTGGCTTAAACAGATCACTCTCTACGCCAGTATTGGCCGGATTCCGCCCGACCTATGTCTTGCCACCGCATAAGTCCACCTCCAAGGGGCGGCAACAGATTGGTACAATGCGCGAGCTCCCTTCCCGTCGTTCGAGGACTTCGGCAACACCCTCATCGAGTGCTTCAAACAATTGACGAAAGAAGAAGCGCTGCGGAAAATTGAGAAAGAGGTGATGCGCAAGGATGAGGACATCCGCCGATTTCTGGACCAGTTCCTCACCTGGACCTCTGTGGCTAAAAGCCCGCAAGGGGAAGGTCTGCCACTATGGGTCCTGCTACAGAATCTCAGCCGCGCACTCCCAGATGAGATCAGCACCCTGATGATTGCTGACCGCTACCTGTCCCTNCAGGAAGACCTCTGGGTCTGGCTTAAACAGATCACTCTCTACGCCAGTATTGGCCGGATTCCGCCCGACCTATGTCTCGCCACCGCATAAGTCCACCTCCAAGGGGCGGCAACAGATTGGTACAATGCGCGAGCTCCCTTCCCGTCGTTCGAGGACTTCGGCAACACCCTCATCGAGTGTTTCAAACAATTGACGAAAGAAGAAGCGCTGCAGAAAATTGAGAAAGAGGTGATGCGCAAGGATGAGGACGTCCGCCGATTTCTGGACCAGTTCCTCACCTGGACCTCTGTGGCTAAAAGCCCGCAAGGGGAAGGTCTGCCACTATGGGTCCTGCTACAGAATCTCAGCCGCGCACTCCCAGATGAGATCAGCACCCTGATGATTGCTGACCGCTACCTGTCCCTCCAAGAGGCGGTCCAAGACGCCACAGCCATCTTCGCCCGACAGCGGTCCACCCGACAATACCAGGGCAGCGATACCACTACATCCTCACACGTGCATCCTCCGCAGCAGCAAAAGCCAAAATCTTGCTACACGTGTCAGAGTTTGGAACACATCACCCGAGACCGCCCGCGGAAGCGGCAGACGGCACCGCGCCCCCAACCGCCTGCCCAAGACCCCATGGTGCAGCAGTGGCAGCAGTATTACAAGCATGCATGGCGAGGGCCGCAGCAACAGCAGCAGTCAAGGCCGGCACCGGAACATCCATCCCAAGTTACCCCCGGCGGACAAGGCATTTTGCCCAACTCACCGGCATCCGCGAATCCTGCAAGCGGAGCTTGCAACGTCAAATTGGGATTACCAATGGCGGAGGACGAGACCACAGAGGTGCCCCCCACTACAGAAGAGATGATCCTCATCGCTCAAGCCCAGAAACTGGGTCTGCGCGGATGGAACCTGCAGGAGGCAGTCAGGGTACAGGAGGATTTGAGACGCAAGGCTGAGGAAGCGGAGGAGCAACTCCAGGAGGCCATTGTACACCGCACCGTCGCACCAGGAAAGAAACGACAGGTGAAGCCATCAACCCCGACACAGGAGCAATCGCCTTTGCCTGCACAAGCGCCTACCACGGTCGCGGAGGAAAACACTGGCCCTATCCAACGACTATTTACTACCCTAGTTGCGGAAGTCAATTTCTTTGAGTTTCTTCGCATCCACCCTGAGCTGGTGCCGCGCCTGAAGGAGGAGTTCAACAGGGCTAACCAACGCCTCCAAACTGTGGGTATCTCACTCAAGTGCGTCACGACAACTCCCGGCACAATGAATACTTGCCGCGCGGTACCCAAAGCATCGCTGGCTCTAGGTCTCGCGGACGAAGAATGAGGATGGGCACCACAACCTCTGGAATCACCGCGACAGGACGACAGCCACTACGAGGTCGCCTGCTGTGTGGTCTGGATATGCGGAAGGAAGTTTCTGGCCATCATCGACACGGGAGCCACCCACACCACCGTGGCGTTCCGCGTCCTCCTCGTGGTCGGATGGGCGGACCGCACGCTTCCTACATGCCGCATCTTCACTAACTTGGCGGGAGGGATGGACTAGGGAGACGGGGAAGTCCACGGCCTTCCCATACAAGTGGGGTCCCTTCATGAACCAGTGGACGTCCAAGTCACGCAAGCGCGGACGTATGACGTACTCCTGGGCATGGATTACTTAGTGCAATGGCAAGCCAATCTCTTCTTTTCCCTGGGAGTCATGCACCTGAGCTCCGCGTCTGGGGAAGAAACGTATTGCCCCATTACCATTGGTGGCAGGATAGCACTTCCTGTCACCGGCGGTTGATCCTTTTACGTACTGGATGCCGCGATCGAAGACTCCCAAACTCATTCAGGCAAGGCCCAGTCCCTTCCAGCGGAGGCGCCTGTCGTGGAGCATGTCTCAAGCAGCGACTGGCAGGACCGCGCGGAGGAGTCAACGGAGCCTGGCGTACAGACCAACCTCCTGGGATTATGGAATAGGGGACAACGAGTCTTTGGAACTAGCCTCCCACCAGAGGAAGAAGAGGAATTTTATCCCCTCCGCGAAACAGTTCCGACACCACCACCAAAATGGGACCACATGCTCCACTCACGACTCTCACTCACGCAGCGGCAAGACTTCTCCAACTTGCTGGACTCGTTTGCGGACATCTTTGCTGGATCCGCATTTGACCTAGGAGCTGTGGAAGCGTTTCACGTCATCTCCACGGGGGACTCTGCACCCACGAAACAGAAGGTGCGACGCATCCTCCCTGATCAAGAGAAAATCATCACAGAAGGGCTCGCGGAACTCAAAGCGCAAGGGGTGATCGTCCCCATTGTAAACCCCTGGCGGGCCAACTTGGTCATTGTAGGGAAGCCGGACGGATCTAAGCGATTTTGCGTCGACTTCCGCGACCTTAACCGAGTGACCGAAGAAGATGCAAACCCCATGCCCCTCATCGTTGATATACAAGAGCGGCAACAGGGTCGCGGATGGTTTGCAAAACTGGACGTCAAGGCTGCCTTCCATGCTGTCCCCATGCACCCGGACTCCATCGCCAAGACAGCATTTGTGACACCAGAGGGGCTCTATGCGTTCACGCGCATGCCCTTTGGACTGCGCAATGCCAGCGCGACGTTCCAACGAGTCATGGACTCCACGCTCCGCGGCATCCCCAACGTCAGTTGCTACATCGACGACATCATGGTCGCGGCCCACAGTTTCGAAGAGCTGTTCTTGTCCTTGGCCAACGTGTTTGCTGCTCTCCACAAATCCAACCTCAAGCTCAAAGCAGCCAAGTGCTCCATTGGAGCCGCGGAAATCGAGTTCCTTGGCTTCGTGATGAGGGCGGATGGCATCAAAACTGACCCAGAGAAAATTGCGGCGGTGCAAGAATGGCGTCAACCCACATCCGCGGGACAAGTCAAGATCTTCTTGGGCTTCGTCTCTTTATACCGAAATTTTATCCGCGATCACGCGCGCATCATCAAGCCACTCCAGCAACTGACGCACCAAGACGTCCCCTTTGACTGGACTCCAGAATGCGCGGATGCCTGGAAGGAGATCAAACATCGCCTGGTCATGACACCTATGCTCGAGTTCCCTGACTTCCACCTGCCATTCTCCATCACTACTGACTGGTCAAGGGATGGGTTGGGCGCTATCCTTTCTCAGACAGTGCAGGAACCGACTCAAAAGGTGATTGCATATGCCAGCCGCGCTCTCACTGAGGGGGAACGAAAGTATCCACCGGTAAAGGGCGAGTGCTTGGATGTCCTGTGGGCCCTCCAACACTTCCACGACTACATAAAAAATGGCAAGCCGTTCACGGTCCTTACGGACCATCAGGCTCTCCAATGGNGCGCGGATGCCTGGAAGGAGATCAAACATCGCCTGGTCATGACACCTATGCTCGAGTTCCCTGACTTCAACCTGCCATTCTCCATCACTACTGACTGGTCAAGGGATGGGTTGGGTGCTATCCTTTCTCAGACAGTGCAGGAACCGACTCAAAAGGTGATTGCATATGCCAGCCCCGCTCTCACTGAGGGGGAACGAAAGTATCCACCGGTAAAGGGCGAGTGCTTGGATGTCCTGTGGGCCCTCCAACACTTCCGCGACTACATAAAAAATGGCAAGCCGTTCACGGTCCTTACGGACCATCAGGCTCTCCAATGGCTACTCACCACCCAGAATCATGAAGGCATCCTCGCCAAGTGGGCACTCCTCCTGCAAGGGTACAACATGAAAATCAAGTACCAGCCTGCAAACGCTAACCGCAACNTCCCAGACAGTGCAGGAACCGACTCAGAAGGTGATTGCATATGCCAGCCGCGCTCTCACTGAGGGGGAACGAAAGTATCCACCGGTAAAGGGCGAGTGCTTGGATGTCCTGTGGGCCCTCCAACACTTCCACGACTACATAAAAAATGGCAAGCCGTTCACGGTCCTTACGGACCATCAGGCTCTCCAATGGCTACTCACCACCCAGAATCATGAAGGCATCCTCGCCAAGTGGGCACTCCTCCTGCAAGGGTACAACATGAAAATCAAGTACCAGCCTGCAAACGCTAACCGCAACGCGGATGCTCTTAGCCGACTCCCGCACCTCGACTGGCCAGAACCTGCCCCGCTGCCACCAGTTACCGTGGAACACTACACGGATATACTGGCATTGCCAACAAACGCGGAAGCACAGTGGGAGGGAGTAGCGCGGGAATTTGACGAGGATGAACAGGAGGTCGCCTTGCAACTCTTGAATGAACTCGACCCCACCGCGGCAGAAACACCCGTGAATACTCTGCCCACCATTCCCAAGTCAGGGCTCCAGCTCGCCAGNACTTCCGCGACTACATAAAAAATGGCAAGCCGTTCACGGTCCTTACGGACCATCAGGCTCTCCAATGGCTACTCACCACCCAGAATCATGAAGGCATCCTCGCCAAGTGGGCACTCCTCCTGCAAGGGTACAACATGAAAATCAAGTACCAGCCTGCAAACGCTAACCGCAACGCGGATGCTCTTAGCTGACTCCCGCACCTCGACTGGCCAGAACCTGCCCCGCTGCCACCAGTTACCGCGGAACACTACACGGATATACTGGCATTGCCAACAAACGCGGAAGCACAGTGGGAGGGAGTAGCGCGGGAATTTGACGAGGATGAACAGGAGGTCGCCTTGCAACTCTTGAATGAACTCGACCCCACCGCGGCAGAAACACCCGTGAATACTCTGCCCACCATTCCCAAGTCAGGGCTCCAGCTCGCCAGACGGTACAACCCCGTGATCCGCGGATGGACACTTGAGGAGATCGCCCCCCATCTTTCCCAACGCCATGCGCCATCCCGAACCGCGCAACTCACCACCACTGCATCACGGACTGAAACCTCCCGCAACCCACCAAATCCTCCCATTACCACAACCCCACTCCTAGAGAACCGCCATTCCCTCTCCTTAGTTGACTTCCTTCTTCATTCCCCTGAGTCCGCGGAGAGTCTCCAAGACCTCTTCATCACTCACAATCCATCCCTTTCTTCTCTTGGTCTCCGCCTCTCATGCACGAGCGGAAACACTATTGGTACCCGCCTGATTTCCACATGCATCCTCCTCACCCATGCTCGCGTGCATGATGCCGCCGCACGCTCTCCTCGTTCCTGGTCCCCAGCGGCGCTCATTCCCGGGCCATCCGCACCATCTGAGGTCCACGTGGCATGGTGTTACGTGTGGATACAGGGACGCAAGTTCGTGGCCATCGTGGATACCGGCGCCACGCACACCACGATTGCGCTCCGAATGATCCGCTCCCTCCACATGTAGCATCTCATCCGGCCTACTTGGCTCCGCTTCTCTATCTCCACTGGAGAAATCGACGCGCCGCTCGGACAAGTCGCGGGCTTCCCTATGCAGGTGGCCAATGTGCATGCAGCGCATACCGTCCAAGTCTGCGATGTCCGCACGTACGACATCCTGCTGGCGGCGGACTGGCTTGCACTGCGCAAAGCAGATATATTGCTAGGCTCCGGCATCCTCAGTCTCATTTCGAGTTCCGGTATTCGATCATTCACTCCACTCTTCACTTCGCCCCGACCACTCTCCAGCACGACACTGCCCACCTTGGCTCCGACTCTCACAGGCACACGACATACACGACNGCCTTCGTCGCGGGGGGGGTGAGCCCTCTCAGCTGCAACTGCGGCGCTCTACTCTCAACACAGACACGAGAAACCAGCAGACACCGGCACCGACACCACCGGCAAGGCTGGCGGCCCCACCGCGGCCGGGTCCTACAACAAGAACACCATAGACAAGAACACCAGCGTCACAGATGGCGGCAACGGGGTCCCGGCCAGCACCAGTGACAACCACGCCAGCAGTAGCTGCGGCCTCACCGCGACCCAACCCTTCCGCAGGCATAACCTCGATACGAACCCCGGCACCAGCAGCGGGCATTCCACCGCGACCAAGCCCCGCGGAAGGGACACCAACACAAGCCACGCTACCAGCGGTGAGATCGACAGGCTCATCACAACAGAGCCCGGCCACAACCTCACCTCCAACGCGGACCTTCAGGCGCATGGAACCTGCGAAAGGAACGACGCAAGCAACCGCAAAAGCAGCTGCTACGCCGACACCCAGCCCGCAAGAAGGGGCCCAAGTACGTACAGCCCCAGCTCCCTCCGCGGCGGTGACGGCACTCTCCCACTCACCACCAACCTCGCACGGAAGCCCAAACCGGCAACCAGTGTATCCCCAGTTGGGGGCAGGATCGGTGATGGAGGGAGCAGGAACGAACCTTGAAGAAAGTTCGAGGGATATCGGAGGGCAGCCCAAGGCTTAATTGTTGCTCGAAGTCGTAAGTAGCGTCATGCTTCAACTGCTGGCGGAAGTGCCGGGAGTGATCCGCGAGGAATTTGTGGACTCTCTGTTCGGCAAGATGTGGCAGGTGGTACTGAGGGGAGCGGCAACAGCAGCGATAGCCCTCGGGCTACACGAGAGGCAGGTACAACTGCTAGAGACGGCAGGCGCGGAACGCCTCGTCTTGGCCCTAAGAGACATCCTGAGTATCAAACCAAAGCTGGCAAGCGACATGACAGGAGTGGCGGAATTCCTGGACACTGAACGACCGGATCCGTCACTGGAGGCTACTCACGTGTGGTGGCTCAGGGTGCGGATGGACCAGCGCAGCAACCCAATAGGACGCTACGTGCATCTGCTCCAGGAAAGGGCCAGAGCCTTCATCCTCTATCAGCTGAACGACCAGACACCAGGGTCGGCGGAAGCTCTGCGGCGAAGATCCGCCGCGGATGAGTGGATGTGGGGATAGTTGCTCAACCTAACATACGCCAAGTGGAGTGTCCAGTACCCACAAACGGAGCAGTCGCGGATGGCTGGAACTCAGGTGCCAGAGGGGCAATGGATGATGGCCATGGAAAGGTGCTGGACGCTGACGCTGCAAAACATACNCACGAGAGGCAGGTACAACTGCTAGAGACGGCAGGCGCGGAACGCCTCGTCTTGGCCCTAAGAGACATCCTGAGTATCAAACCAAAGCTGGCAAGCGACATGACAGGAGTGGCGGAATTCCTGGACACTGAACGACCGGATCCGTCACTGGAGGCTACTCACGTGTGGTGGCTCAGGGTGCGGATGGACCAGCGCAGCAACCCAATAGGACGCTACGTGCATCTGCTCCAGGAAAGGGCCAGAGCCTTCATCCTCTATCAGCTGAACGACCAAACACCAGGGTCGGCGGAAGCTCCGCGGCGAAGATCCGCCGCGGATGAGTGGATGTGGGGATAGTTGCTCAACCTAACATACGCCAAGTGGAGTGTCCAGTACCCACAAACGGAGCAGTCGCGGATGGCTGGAACTCAGGTGCCAGAGGGGCAATGGATGATGGCCATGGAAAGGTGCTGGACGCTGACGCTGCAAAACATACCACGCACCAAAGTGGCAGCGGCAGTTGCGGGTGGACTTTGGACCGCGGTGCGTGAGCAGAAACTGCCACTCAAAGAAGAGGAAGTGCGACATTGGGCCAAGGAGGCGGCTGAAGTATGCCGGGAGGAGAAGAGCAGAAAAGACGCGGAAGTGGAAGAGGCGCATGAATACGTCCAAATCACCCCTCAACTAAAGAACATGTAGGAACGCCTGCGGAAGGTGTGGGAAGCAGAAGCAGCTGAGACGGAGCAAGCTGCCGCGGAGGCTGCGGAGGTTGAAATTCAAGTGACCCAGGATCACGAGGCGGCGGCCAAGGCGGAACAGGAGGCTGCGAGGCAGCTCATGAAGGAAATCGTGATGGACGTAGAGGCAGCGATAGCAGCCGCGCAAGCGGAGGTAACTGAAGCAGCGGAGGCAGAAGTAACGGCAGCAGCAACATAGGCAACAGCAGCAGCGGTGGCGGGAACAAAGGCCATGGAGGCGCTGATAATGGAAGATACACGAACAGCCTTAGAAGCAGCCAAGGCAGAAGTAGCCAGTGTAGCGGCAGGGACAGTAAGAGGCGCAACAACA
>SZWC01002656.1:44877-57820 GCA_023375785.1 Penium margaritaceum
TTTGGGGGTATCAGTGTTTCTGACCACTGTGTTTCTGACCAGAATGTTTATGACCACTGTGTTTCTGACCACTGTGTTTCTGACCAGTGTGTTTCCGACCACTGTGTTTCTTACCAGTATGTTTCTGACCACTGTGTTTCTGACAAGTGTATTTCTGACCTCCGTGTTTCCGACCACTGTGTTTCTGACCAATGAGTTTCTGACCGCTGTGTTTCTGACCACTGTGTTTCTGACAAGTGTATTTCTGACCTCCGTGTTTCCGACCACTGTGTTTCTGACCAATGAGTTTCTGACCGCTGTGTTTCTCACCAGTGCGTTTCTGACCAGTTCGATTCTGACCAATGTGTTTCTGACCACAGTGTTTCTGACCACTGTGTTTCTGGCCATTGTATTTATGCCCAGTGTGTTTCTGACCACTGTGTTTCTGACCGCTGTGTTTCTGACCACTGTGTTCCTGACCACTGTTTTTTTAACCAGTGTGTTTCTGACCACTGTGTGTCTGGCCACTGTGTTTCTAACCAGTGTGTTTCTGACCACTGTGTTTCTGACCAGTGTATATCTGACCCCTGTATTTATGACCAGTGTGTTTCTGGCGTGTGTGATTCTGACCACTGTGTTTCTTACCAGTGTGTTTCTATCCATTGTGTTTCTGACCCTTGTGTGTCTGACTACTGTGTTTCTGATCAGTGTGTTTCTGACCACTGTGTTTCTAAACAATGTCTTTCTCACCACTGTGTTTCCGACCAGTGTGTTTCTAACCATTGTGTTTCTGATGACTGTGTTTCTGAGCACTGTGCTTTTGACCACTGTGTTTCTGACCAGTGTGTTTCCGACCACTGTGTTTCTGACCGGTGTGTTTTTTACCACCGTGTTTCTGGCCACCGTGTTTCTGGCCACCGTGTTTCTGGCCACTGGTTCTTACCATTGTGTTTCTGATGACTGTGTTTCTGACCACTATGTGTCTGACCAGTGTGCCTCTGACCAGTATGTTTCTGACCGCTGTGTTTCTGACCACTGTGTTTCCGACCACTGTGTTTTTGACCACTGTGTTTCTGACCAGTGGGTTTCTAACCAATGTGTTTCTTACCAGCGTATTTCAGACCACTGTGTTTCTGACCGGTGTGCTTCTGAAGAGCGTGTTTCTGACCACGATGTTCATGACCAGTGTGTTTACGACCAGTGTGTTTGTGACGAGTGTGTTTCTGACCAGTGTGTTCCCGACCACTGTGTTTCTGACCACAGTGTTTCTGAATAGTGTGTTTATGACCACTCTGTTTCTGACCAGTGTGTTTATGACCACTATGTTTCTGACCAGTGTGTTTCTGACCACTGTGTTTCTGACCATTGTGTTTCTGGCGACTGTGTTTCTGACCACTGTGTTAATGACCAATGTGTTTCTGACCAATGTGTTTCTGACCAGTGCATTTTTTACCACTATGTTCATGACCAGTGTATTTCTGACCAGTGTGTTCCTGACCACGGTGTTTCTGACTACTGTCTTTCTCACCGCCGTGTTTTTTACCGCAGTGTTTCTGACCACTATGTGTCTGACCAGTGTGCCTCTGACCAGTATGTTTCTGACCGCTGTGTTTCTGACTACTATGTTTCTAACCACTGTGTTTCTGACGAGTGTAATTCTGACCACTGTGTTCCTCATTACTGTCTTTATGACCATTGTGTATCTGAACACTGTGTTTCTGACCTCTGTGTTTCTGACCACTCTGTTCCTGGCCACTGTGTTTCTCACTAGTGTGTTTCGGACCAATGTGTCTCTGACCGCCGTGTTTCTGACTACCGTATTTCTGACCAGTGGGTTTCTGACCACTGAGTTTCTGCCCACAGTGTTTCTGACCGGTGTGCTTCTGAAGAGCGTGTTTCTGACCACTGTCTTTCTAACCACTGTGTTTCTGACGAGTGTAATTCTGACCACTGTGTTCCTCATTACTGTCTTTATGACCATTGTGTATCTGAACACTGTGTTTCTGACCTCTGTGTTTCTGACCACTCTGTTCCTGGCCACTGTGTTTCTCACTAGTGTGTTTCGGACCAATGTGTCTCTGACCGCCGTGTTTCTGACTACCGTATTTCTGACCAGTGGGTTTCTGACCACTGAGTTTCTGCCCACAGTGTTTCTGACCGGTGTGCTTCTGAAGAGCGTGTTTCTGACCACTGTCTTTCTAACCACTGTGTTTCTGACGAGTGTAATTCTGACCACTGTGTTCCTCATTACTGTCTTTATGACCATTGTGTATCTGAACACTGTGTTTCTGACCTCTGTGTTTCTGACCACTCTGTTCCTGGCCACTGTGTTTCTCACTAGTGTGTTTCGGACCAATGTGTCTCTGACCGCCGTGTTTCTGACTACCGTATTTCTGACCAGTGGGTTTCTGACCACTGAGTTTCTGCCCACAGTGTTTCTGACCGGTGTGCTTCTGAAGAGCGTGTTTCTGACCACTGTCTTTCTAACCACTGTGTTTCTGACGAGTGTAATTCTGACCACTGTGTTCCTCATTACTGTCTTTATGACCATTGTGTATCTGAACACTGTGTTTCTGACCTCTGTGTTTCTGACCACTCTGTTCCTGGCCACTGTGTTTCTCACTAGTGTGTTTCGGACCAATGTGTCTCTGACCGCCGTGTTTCTGACTACCGTATTTCTGACCAGTGGGTTTCTGACCACTGAGTTTCTGCCCACAGTGTTTCTGACCGGTGTGCTTCTGAAGAGCGTGTTTCTGACCACTGTCTTTCTAACCACTGTGTTTCTGACGAGTGTAATTCTGACCACTGTGTTCCTCATTACTGTCTTTATGACCATTGTGTATCTGAACACTGTGTTTCTGACCTCTGTGTTTCTGACCACTCTGTTCCTGGCCACTGTGTTTCTCACTAGTGTGTTTCGGACCAATGTGTCTCTGACCGCCGTGTTTCTGACTACCGTATTTCTGACCAGTGGGTTTCTGACCACTGAGTTTCTGCCCACAGTGTTTCTGACCGGTGTGCTTCTGAAGAGCGTGTTTCTGACCACTGTCTTTCTAACCACTGTGTTTCTGACGAGTGTAATTCTGACCACTGTGTTCCTCATTACTGTCTTTATGACCATTGTGTATCTGAACACTGTGTTTCTGACCTCTGTGTTTCTGACCACTCTGTTCCTGGCCACTGTGTTTCTCACTAGTGTGTTTCGGACCAATGTGTCTCTGACCGCCGTGTTTCTGACTACCGTATTTCTGACCAGTGGGTTTCTGACCACTGAGTTTCTGCCCACAGTGTTTCTGACCGGTGTGCTTCTGAAGAGCGTGTTTCTGACCACTGTCTTTCTAACCACTGTGTTTCTGACGAGTGTAATTCTGACCACTGTGTTCCTCATTACTGTCTTTATGACCATTGTGTATCTGAACACTGTGTTTCTGACCTCTGTGTTTCTGACCACTCTGTTCCTGGCCACTGTGTTTCTCACTAGTGTGTTTCGGACCAATGTGTCTCTGACCGCCGTGTTTCTGACTACCGTATTTCTGACCAGTGGGTTTCTGACCACTGAGTTTCTGCCCACAGTGTTTCTGACCGGTGTGCTTCTGAAGAGCGTGTTTCTGACCACTGTCTTTCTAACCACTGTGTTTCTGACGAGTGTAATTCTGACCACTGTGTTCCTCATTACTGTCTTTATGACCATTGTGTATCTGAACACTGTGTTTCTGACCTCTGTGTTTCTGACCACTCTGTTCCTGGCCACTGTGTTTCTCACTAGTGTGTTTCGGACCAATGTGTCTCTGACCGCCGTGTTTCTGACTACCGTATTTCTGACCAGTGGGTTTCTGACCACTGAGTTTCTGCCCACAGTGTTTCTGACCGGTGTGCTTCTGAAGAGCGTGTTTCTGACCACTGTCTTTCTAACCACTGTGTTTCTGACGAGTGTAATTCTGACCACTGTGTTCCTCATTACTGTCTTTATGACCATTGTGTATCTGAACACTGTGTTTCTGACCTCTGTGTTTCTGACCACTCTGTTCCTGGCCACTGTGTTTCTCACTAGTGTGTTTCGGACCAATGTGTCTCTGACCGCCGTGTTTCTGACTACCGTATTTCTGACCAGTGGGTTTCTGACCACTGAGTTTCTGCCCACAGTGTTTCTGACCGGTGTGCTTCTGAAGAGCGTGTTTCTGACCACTGTCTTTCTAACCACTGTGTTTCTGACGAGTGTAATTCTGACCACTGTGTTCCTCATTACTGTCTTTATGACCATTGTGTATCTGAACACTGTGTTTCTGACCTCTGTGTTTCTGACCACTCTGTTCCTGGCCACTGTGTTTCTCACTAGTGTGTTTCGGACCAATGTGTCTCTGACCGCCGTGTTTCTGACTACCGTATTTCTGACCAGTGGGTTTCTGACCACTGAGTTTCTGCCCACAGTGTTTCTGACCGGTGTGCTTCTGAAGAGCGTGTTTCTGACCACTGTCTTTCTAACCACTGTGTTTCTGACGAGTGTAATTCTGACCACTGTGTTCCTCATTACTGTCTTTATGACCATTGTGTATCTGAACACTGTGTTTCTGACCTCTGTGTTTCTGACCACTCTGTTCCTGGCCACTGTGTTTCTCACTAGTGTGTTTCGGACCAATGTGTCTCTGACCGCCGTGTTTCTGACTACCGTATTTCTGACCAGTGGGTTTCTGACCACTGAGTTTCTGCCCACAGTGTTTCTGACCGGTGTGCTTCTGAAGAGCGTGTTTCTGACCACTGTCTTTCTAACCACTGTGTTTCTGACGAGTGTAATTCTGACCACTGTGTTCCTCATTACTGTCTTTATGACCATTGTGTATCTGAACACTGTGTTTCTGACCTCTGTGTTTCTGACCACTCTGTTCCTGGCCACTGTGTTTCTCACTAGTGTGTTTCGGACCAATGTGTCTCTGACCGCCGTGTTTCTGACTACCGTATTTCTGACCAGTGGGTTTCTGACCACTGAGTTTCTGCCCACAGTGTTTCTGACCGGTGTGCTTCTGAAGAGCGTGTTTCTGACCACTGTCTTTCTAACCACTGTGTTTCTGACGAGTGTAATTCTGACCACTGTGTTCCTCATTACTGTCTTTATGACCATTGTGTATCTGAACACTGTGTTTCTGACCTCTGTGTTTCTGACCACTCTGTTCCTGGCCACTGTGTTTCTCACTAGTGTGTTTCGGACCAATGTGTCTCTGACCGCCGTGTTTCTGACTACCGTATTTCTGACCAGTGGGTTTCTGACCACTGAGTTTCTGCCCACAGTGTTTCTGACCGGTGTGCTTCTGAAGAGCGTGTTTCTGACCACTGTCTTTCTAACCACTGTGTTTCTGACGAGTGTAATTCTGACCACTGTGTTCCTCATTACTGTCTTTATGACCATTGTGTATCTGAACACTGTGTTTCTGACCTCTGTGTTTCTGACCACTCTGTTCCTGGCCACTGTGTTTCTCACTAGTGTGTTTCGGACCAATGTGTCTCTGACCGCCGTGTTTCTGACTACCGTATTTCTGACCAGTGGGTTTCTGACCACTGAGTTTCTGCCCACAGTGTTTCTGACCGGTGTGCTTCTGAAGAGCGTGTTTCTGACCACTGTCTTTCTAACCACTGTGTTTCTGACGAGTGTAATTCTGACCACTGTGTTCCTCATTACTGTCTTTATGACCATTGTGTATCTGAACACTGTGTTTCTGACCTCTGTGTTTCTGACCACTCTGTTCCTGGCCACTGTGTTTCTCACTAGTGTGTTTCGGACCAATGTGTCTCTGACCGCCGTGTTTCTGACTACCGTATTTCTGACCAGTGGGTTTCTGACCACTGAGTTTCTGCCCACAGTGTTTCTGACCGGTGTGCTTCTGAAGAGCGTGTTTCTGACCACTGTCTTTCTAACCACTGTGTTTCTGACGAGTGTAATTCTGACCACTGTGTTCCTCATTACTGTCTTTATGACCATTGTGTATCTGAACACTGTGTTTCTGACCTCTGTGTTTCTGACCACTCTGTTCCTGGCCACTGTGTTTCTCACTAGTGTGTTTCGGACCAATGTGTCTCTGACCGCCGTGTTTCTGACTACCGTATTTCTGACCAGTGGGTTTCTGACCACTGAGTTTCTGCCCACAGTGTTTCTGACCGGTGTGTTTCTGACCACTGTGTTTCAGATCACTGTGTTTCTAACCACTGTGTTTCTGGCCAGGGTGTTTCTGACCACTGTGTTTCTGACCACTGCTTTTCTGACTAGTGTATCTCTGACCAGTGTGTTTCTGACCACTGTCTTTCTGACCAGTGTGTTTCTGACCACTGTGTTTCTGGCCACTGTGTTTCTGACAATTGTGTTTCTGACCACTGTGTTTCTGACCGCCGTGTTTCTGACCGCCGTGTTCTGACCAGTGTGTTTCTGACCACTGTGTTTCTGACCACTGTGTTTCTTACCAATGGGTTTCTGACCACTCTGTTTCGGGCCAGTGTGCTCCTGACCACTGTGCTTCCGACCACTGTGTTTCTGACAACTGTGTTTCTGTCCAGTGTGTTTCTCACCACTGTGCTTCTGACCAGTGTGTTTCAAACCACTTTGTTTCTGACCACTGTGTTTCTGCCCACAGTGTTTCTGACCACTGCGTTTCTGACCAGTGTGTTTCTGACTAATGTGTTTCTGACCAGTGTGTTTCTGACTAATGTGTTTCTGACCAGTGTGTTTCTGACTAATGTGTTTCTGACCAGTGTGTTTCTGACTAATGTGTTTCTGACCAGTGTGTTTCTGACTAATGTGTTTCTGACCAGTGTGTTTCTGACTAATGTGTTTCTGACCAGTGTGTTTCTGACTAATGTGTTTCTGACCAGTGTGTTTCTGACTAATGTGTTTCTGACCAGTGTGTTTCTGACTAATGTGTTTCTGACCAGTGTGTTTCTGACTAATGTGTTTCTGACCAGTGTGTTTCTGACTAATGTGTTTCTGACCAGTGTGTTTCTGACTAATGTGTTTCTGACCAGTGTGTTTCTGACTAATGTGTTTCTGACCAGTGTGTTTCTGACTAATGTGTTTCTGACCAGTGTGTTTCTGACTAATGTGTTTCTGACCAGTGTGTTTCTGACTAATGTGTTTCTGACCAGTGTGTTTCTGACTAATGTGTTTCTGACCAGTGTGTTTCTGACTAATGTGTTTCTGACCAGTGTGTTTCTGACTAATGTGTTTCTGACCAGTGTGTTTCTGACTAATGTGTTTCTGACCAGTGTGTTTCTGACCAGTGTGTTTCTGACCATTATGTTTCTGACCACAGTGTTCCTGACCACTGTGTTTCTGACCATTGTGTTTCTGACCAGTGTGTCTCTGACAAATGTGTTTCTGACCAGTGTGTTTCCGACCAGTGTGTATCTGACCACTGTGTTTTTGACCACTGTGTTTCTGACCGGAATGTTTCTGACCACTGTGTTTCTGACCACTGTGTTTCTGACCACTGTGTTTCTGACCAAAGTGTTTCTGACCACTGCGTTTCTGACCAATGTGTTTCTGACCACTGTGTTTTTGACCAGGTGATTCTGACCACTGTGTTTCTGACCACTGTGTTTATGTCAAACGTGTTTCTGACTTGTGTGTTTCTGACCACTGTTGTTCTGACCAGTGTGTTTCTGACCAGTGTGTTTCTGACCACTGTATTTCTGATCAGTGTGTTTCTGACCACTGTGTTTATGTCAAACGTGTTTCTGACTTGTGTGTTTCTGACCACTGTTGTTCTGACCAGTGTGTTTCTGACCAGTGTGTTTCTGACCACTGTATTTCTGATCAGTATGTTTCTGACCTGTGTATTTCTGACTAGTGTGTTTCTGACAACTGTGTTCCTGACCACTGTGTTTTTTACCACTGTGTTTCTGACCAGTGTGTTTCGGAACAGTGTGTTTCTAACCACTATGTTTCTGACCACTGTGTTTCTGACCATTGTGTTTCTGAGCACTGTATTTCTGACTACTATGTTTCTAGCCAGTGTGTTTCTGACCACTGTGTTCCTGACCACTGTGTTTCTGACTAGTGTGTCTCTGCACAGTGTGTTTCTTACCACTGTGTTTCTGACCAGTGTGTTTCGGAACAGTGTGTTTCTAACCACTATGTTTCTGACCACTGTGTTTCTGACCAGTGTCTTTCTGACCACTGTATTTCTGACCTTTGTGTTTGGGACCAGTGCGTTTCTGACCACTGTGCTTATGACTCTGGGTTTCTGACCACTGTGTTTCTGACCACTGTGTTTCGGACCAGTGTGTTCCTGACCACTGTGCTTCTGACCACTGTGTTTCTGACCACTGTCTTTCTGACCAGTGCGTTTATGACCACTGTGTTTCTGACCAGTGTGTTTCTGACCAGTGTATTTCTTACCACTGTGTTTTAGACCAGTGTGTTTATGACCATTGTGTTTCTTTCGACCGTGTTTCTGACCACTGTGTTTCTGACCACTGAGTTTCTGACCACTGTGTTTCTGACCACTGTGTTTCGGACCAGTGTGTTCCTGACCACTGTGCTTCTGACCACTGTGTTTCTGACCACTGTCTTTCTGACCAGTGCGTTTATGACCACTGTGTTTCTGACCAGTGTGTTTCTGACCAGTGTATTTCTTACCACTGTGTTTTAGACCAGTGTGTTTATGACCATTGTGTTTCTTTCGACCGTGTTTCTGACCACTGTGTTTCTGACCACTGAGTTTCTGACCACTGTGTTTCTGACCACTGTGTTTCGGACCAGTGTGTTCCTGACCACTGTGCTTCTGACCACTGTGTTTCTGACCACTGTCTTTCTGACCAGTGCGTTTATGACCACTGTGTTTCTGACCAGTGTGTTTCTGACCAGTGTATTTCTTACCACTGTGTTTTAGACCAGTGTGTTTATGACCATTGTGTTTCTTTCGACCGTGTTTCTGACCACTGTGTTTCTGACCACTGAGTTTCTGACCACTGTGTTTCTGACCACTGTGTTTCGGACCAGTGTGTTCCTGACCACTGTGCTTCTGACCACTGTGTTTCTGACCACTGTCTTTCTGACCAGTGCGTTTATGACCACTGTGTTTCTGACCAGTGTGTTTCTGACCAGTGTATTTCTTACCACTGTGTTTTAGACCAGTGTGTTTATGACCATTGTGTTTCTTTCGACCGTGTTTCTGACCACTGTGTTTCTGACCACTGAGTTTCTGACCACTGTGTTTCTGACCACTGTGTTTCGGACCAGTGTGTTCCTGACCACTGTGCTTCTGACCACTGTGTTTCTGACCACTGTCTTTCTGACCAGTGCGTTTATGACCACTGTGTTTCTGACCAGTGTGTTTCTGACCAGTGTATTTCTTACCACTGTGTTTTAGACCAGTGTGTTTATGACCATTGTGTTTCTTTCGACCGTGTTTCTGACCACTGTGTTTCTGACCACTGAGTTTCTGACCACTGTGTTTCTGACCACTGTGTTTCGGACCAGTGTGTTCCTGACCACTGTGCTTCTGACCACTGTGTTTCTGACCACTGTCTTTCTGACCAGTGCGTTTATGACCACTGTGTTTCTGACCAGTGTGTTTCTGACCAGTGTATTTCTTACCACTGTGTTTTAGACCAGTGTGTTTATGACCATTGTGTTTCTTTCGACCGTGTTTCTGACCACTGTGTTTCTGACCACTGAGTTTCTGACCACTGTGTTTCTGACCACTGTGTTTCGGACCAGTGTGTTCCTGACCACTGTGCTTCTGACCACTGTGTTTCTGACCACTGTCTTTCTGACCAGTGCGTTTATGACCACTGTGTTTCTGACCAGTGTGTTTCTGACCAGTGTATTTCTTACCACTGTGTTTTAGACCAGTGTGTTTATGACCATTGTGTTTCTTTCGACCGTGTTTCTGACCACTGTGTTTCTGACCACTGAGTTTCTGACCACTGTGTTTCTGACCACTGTGTTTCGGACCAGTGTGTTCCTGACCACTGTGCTTCTGACCACTGTGTTTCTGACCACTGTCTTTCTGACCAGTGCGTTTATGACCACTGTGTTTCTGACCAGTGTGTTTCTGACCAGTGTGTTTCTAACCACTATGTTTCTGACCACTGTGTTTCTGACCAGTGTGTTTCTGACCAGTGTGTTTGTGACCACTGTGTTTCTGACCAGTGTGTTTATGACCATTGTATTTCTGACTAGTGTGTCTCTGACCACTGTGTTTCTGACCACTGTTATTCTGACCACTGTGTTCCTCATTACTGTCTTTATGACCATTGTGTATCTGAACACTGTGTTTCTGACCATTGTGTTTCTGACCACTGTGTTTCTGGCCACTGTGTTTCTGATGAGTGTGTTTCTGACCACAGTGTTTCTGACCGCTGGGTTTCTGACCACTGAGTTTCTGCCCACAGTGTTTCTGACCACTATGTTTCTGACCACTGTCTTTCTAACCACTGTGTTTCTGACCACTGTGTTTCGGACCAGCGTGTGTCTGACCAATGTGCTTCTCACCAGTGTGTTTCTGACCAGTGTATTTCTGACCAGTGTGTTTTTGACCACTGTGTTTCTGACCACTATGATTCTGACCAGTGTGATTCTGACCACTGTGTTTCTGACCGCTGGGTTTCTGACCACTGAGTTACTGCCCACTGTGTTTCTGACCACTATGATTCTGACCAGTGTGATTCTGACCACTGTGTTTCTGACCGCTGGGTTTCTGACCACTGAGTTACTGCCCACTGTGTTTCTGACCACTATGATTCTGACCAGTGTGATTCTGACCACTGTGTTTCTGACCGCTGGGTTTCTGACCACTGAGTTACTGCCCACTGTGTTTCTGACCACTATGATTCTGACCAGTGTGATTCTGACCACTGTGTTTCTGACCGCTGGGTTTCTGACCACTGAGTTACTGCCCACTGTGTTTCTGACCACTATGATTCTGACCAGTGTGATTCTGACCACTGTGTTTCTGACCGCTGGGTTTCTGACCACTGAGTTACTGCCCACTGTGTTTCTGACCACTATGATTCTGACCAGTGTGATTCTGACCACTGTGTTTCTGACCGCTGGGTTTCTGACCACTGAGTTACTGCCCACTGTGTTTCTGACCACTATGATTCTGACCAGTGTGATTCTGACCACTGTGTTTCTGACCGCTGGGTTTCTGACCACTGAGTTACTGCCCACTGTGTTTCTGACCACTATGATTCTGACCAGTGTGATTCTGACCACTGTGTTTCTGACCGCTGGGTTTCTGACCACTGAGTTACTGCCCACTGTGTTTCTGACCACTATGATTCTGACCAGTGTGATTCTGACCACTGTGTTTCTGACCGCTGGGTTTCTGACCACTGAGTTACTGCCCACTGTGTTTCTGACCACTATGATTCTGACCAGTGTGATTCTGACCACTGTGTTTCTGACCGCTGGGTTTCTGACCACTGAGTTACTGCCCACTGTGTTTCTGACCACTATGATTCTGACCAGTGTGATTCTGACCACTGTGTTTCTGACCGCTGGGTTTCTGACCACTGAGTTACTGCCCACTGTGTTTCTGACCACTATGATTCTGACCAGTGTGATTCTGACCACTGTGTTTCTGACCGCTGGGTTTCTGACCACTGAGTTACTGCCCACTGTGTTTCTGACCACTATGATTCTGACCAGTGTGATTCTGACCACTGTGTTTCTGACCGCTGGGTTTCTGACCACTGAGTTACTGCCCACTGTGTTTCTGACCACTATGATTCTGACCAGTGTGATTCTGACCACTGTGTTTCTGACCGCTGGGTTTCTGACCACTGAGTTACTGCCCACTGTGTTTCTGACCACTATGATTCTGACCAGTGTGATTCTGACCACTGTGTTTCTGACCGCTGGGTTTCTGACCACTGAGTTACTGCCCACTGTGTTTCTGACCACTATGATTCTGACCAGTGTGATTCTGACCACTGTGTTTCTGACCGCTGGGTTTCTGACCACTGAGTTACTGCCCACTGTGTTTCTGACCACTATGATTCTGACCAGTGTGATTCTGACCACTGTGTTTCTGACCGCTGGGTTTCTGACCACTGAGTTACTGCCCACTGTGTTTCTGACCACTATGATTCTGACCAGTGTGATTCTGACCACTGTGTTTCTGACCGCTGGGTTTCTGACCACTGAGTTACTGCCCACTGTGTTTCTGACCACTATGATTCTGACCAGTGTGATTCTGACCACTGTGTTTCTGACCGCTGGGTTTCTGACCACTGAGTTACTGCCCACTGTGTTTCTGACCACTATGATTCTGACCAGTGTGATTCTGACCACTGTGTTTCTGACCGCTGGGTTTCTGACCACTGAGTTACTGCCCACTGTGTTTCTGACCACTATGATTCTGACCAGTGTGATTCTGACCACTGTGTTTCTGACCGCTGGGTTTCTGACCACTGTGTTTCTGACCACAGTGTTTCTGACCGCTATGTTTCTTACCACTGAGTTTCTGACCACAGTGTTTCTGACCACTATGTTTCTGACCACTGTCTTTCTGACCAGTATGTTTCTGACCACTGTGTTTCGGACCAGTGTGTGTCTGACCACTGTGCTTCTCACCACTGTGTTTCTGACCACTGTGTTTATGACCAGTGTGTTTCTGACCACTGTGTTTCTGACCACTGTGCTTCCAATCACTGTGTTTCGGACCAATGTGTTTCTGACCACTCTGTTTCTGACCAGTGTGTTTCTGACCACTGTGTTTCTGACCAGTGTGTTTCTGACCACCGTGTTTCTGGCCAATGTGTTTCTGACGAGTGTGTTTCTGACCACTGTATTTCTGACCACTGTGTTTCGGACCACTGTGTTTCTTACCAATGTGTTTGCGACCAGTGTGTTTCTTACCACTGTGTTTCTGACCAGTTTGTTTCTAACCACTGTGTTTCTGACCACTGTGTTTCTGATCAGTGTGTTTCTGACTACTGTGTTTCTGACCAATGTGTTTCTGGCCAGTGTGTT